>CM046446.1:58279432-58586932 GCA_025506515.1 Flaveria trinervia | reverse complement strand
ATCATCCTTCTTAGCTCACCAACAGTTCTTCCCTTAAGTTCATGCACTTTGTAGTTATGACCTTGTAACCAACAGGTCAGATTGTATTTGCTAAGTTTTACTGTATCACAGTGACCCAAGTGTTTCTTGATTTTCTGAATAGATTGGAATGTTGTGAATGTATCATAGTCACAATTAGGGATCATGAATCTAGCATGCTTAAATTCTTTTAGCAGATCCTTCATTTCAGTTAGATTCATCCTCTCAACCATGTTATACATAAACCCATGGTTGATAAGGGTCATAAACATATTTGACTCAGGCCTCTCTTCTAATATGTCTTTTGTTGTCAGAAGATCATCAGCCTTTGATTCTTCTTGTTCTTTGTGAGGTTCTTCTTTGGTGAGCTCATTCCATTCAGTATCACTATCAGTTTCAACATGAGAACTAGGCTTTAAAGTGAAAACATACATTGAAGGAGTGTGCTCAGAAGATGTAGGCCTTGATCTTTTAGGTGAATCTTCAAAATTAATCACTTTTTTATGAATAGTACCTAAGTACTTCCTCTTCCTAGTGCATTGAATTTTTGAAGTCTTATAGGTTTCTTTTGATAGTTTTGTTGATGGAGCAACATTTGATTCAAGGGCATAGATTTACATCTTTAGCTTATCAAGTTCTTCCTCTTCGTTTTTAACAGAGCAGATTGAGTAGAGAGAGAGAAAGTTGTTTACTTGTTCAATTTCTAATTCCAGCTTCTCTTTTTCAAACTTCTCATACTTTACTGACTCTTTAAGTCCTTTTTCTTGTTGAAGTAGTGCATCAATCACTTCATTGTTGCATCATACATCTTCTCTTAATCTTTTCAGTCTAGATTCTTGTTTCATCAGCTCATCATCCTTTTCTTTTATCATATCTTTTAACTCTTGAATTCTTTGTTTTCTTTTGTTTGACTTCATAACCAGTTTGTTATACTCAGCCACCAAAGTAACTTTTCTTCACATGGATGTCATCTTCACTTAGATCATCTTCATGATAGGTAATTATGTCAACATAGTTGTCTTCTTCTTCTCCTTCATAATGTCCAGTAGCAGTCTTATCATCATTGACATCAGCAAGGGTTGCACTTGCTAAACTTGAGCAGGACTCAATTACTTGATCTCCTTTCTCTTGATGTTGTTGTTGTTGTAGTTGTTGCTGAAGTTCAATGATTGGAAAGGTTTCTTTAGTGTCATTGGACAACACTAGGTTTCGTGAGTTGGTGATTGAGAGTGGAATGGTGCTGGCTTGAGATACCAAATCAGTCTCACTAGTATGAACTTAGTTTTTAGACTAAGTGGCAGAGATAGGCTCTGTATGAGCACTCTCAGGTGATTGAGTTTGGGAAGTTTCAGGTTGTTGATGATTAGGTGATTGAGGGAGAACTGGTGATATTGGCTAGGTGTTTTGACTAGCTGATTGAGAGTGTGATGATGGTTCATGTTGGATAGGTGAGATGGGAAGGGTGTTTTGACTGGCTGGTGATTGGATTTGTGAAGATTGATGATGGTGGTGTAAAGGAGATTGAGGAGCAGAATGTCAATGGGAGACTTGCTCTGTATCAGTAGGAGAACTATCTTGTTGATCTTCCCACACCAGTTCTTATGAGATGTTGGAATTCGGGTCAACCACATGTGCAAACATGGGCATGTCTTCTTCTTCATACTTTCCACTGATCTTGTTTAGCACAAATCTTCCTAAATGAGCTTGTACAAGGACATCACCCAATCTTTCTATCCCAGACAACCACTAATGATCAGTTGGAGGAACCTTGGAAACATGAACATTTTGAGTAGTTATATGTTCTACCTAAAAATGTATTTTGAGTAGTTATATGTTCTACCTTTAAATCTCTCTATGATTCCATAAGAGATGTGCCTTAAGAATCTATCCAATCCGGATTTCTTGTTTGAGATACACTTATGGTAAGTGTGACATAGGAACCGGTAGGGCTTGCACAATCTCCCCATCTTAATCTCTCCTCTTTCAAAATCAACATCATAACCCATTAGATAAGATATCTTCTTAATGTACTCGTGTTCAAAGACGTCTAGGTGACCTATTTCTTGATCTCCCAACTCTAGTACCCTTCAGATGATCTGTTCATCTATAATTAAGTGTTCATTCCTAATTTCAGCATGAATCACTTCAGTTTCTCCTTCGTTATCTATTCTAGCTGAGTTCCAAAAATCAACTATGTATGTTTGTTTTATCACTAGATTTGCCGTCAGGGCATAGAACAATCTTAATCGTTGTAGAATCTGATGATGTCTTGACACCCTTCTACTATAGGTTCATCAGCATTGGGGAAGGCACACACATTATGCTCTTTAGCAAATCGATTAGTCATTTGTTCAGGAGAGTTAAGAAGAATAGCTTAGAATAAACACTACAGACATAAGAATATGAATAGTTTTAATGATAACCAAGAATCAAACAGTTCATTATCGATGATTATGACATGTTTTACCTTCAAACCAATGTTCTGAGATCAAGATTATGTGTTTGTTTGAGGTTTTGATTTGGTAAGTTTGAATGTTTATGAAAGGGGAAAAGCTTTGTTGTGAGAGCTTTTCTAGGTTTGAAAAGTGATCTATAAAAGTGAATAATGAATATTTAAATAAAAAACATCATTTATACTCACTCAGATATATTAGTTTTATTTATTTAATGAAGTGGGTCCCTCTATCCTTATTACCAATTTACTGTTTCCGTAGTTCTTGTTCTTCCATAGATCTTCTATGGATTCCGTAGATCATCGACGGATGACTAAGAATTAAAAATTGATTTTTGATGAAGTATAATTTAAATTTTCATAGGTTACCAATCTATGAAATTAGATTATTCTTTTAAAACATCAACTTATCTATAGTTTACCAATTTACGGATAGTCGTATTTTATTAAGTTTCGCATTGTAGCTTCTGCTGATGCTGAAAATGCAAACATTGAAACTTCTTTGATTGTATGGTCCTAATCAACTGATAGAACCATTTATTGCTATTAGACCTTGTTGACTTTGTTTTCATGAAAATTATGCACAAGAAGGTTTATGTAACGCCCCGCAAAATGTCCAAGCAAGCCAAATAATAATAATGGGCTTAGACGAGATCATTTAATGAAAATAAGATGGATATGGGTTTTAGACTGAGTAGACTTCACGGGTTATGAATTTGGCGAGTTTAAGGTCTCGAGAACACCCGGTATATATAAACGGATCAGCTTGAGCAACTCTCATTTGCAACTCAACACTCTAGTTCTAGAGAGAGAGTAGAGAGAGAAAGTAGAGAGAATTGAAGATTCAAGGCTCTGTTGATCTCGGGCTTGAAGATCGGTGTTTGTGGGCATCCAAACAACAAGAAAACACCAAGAATCCAGGTAAGAAACATTATTTAATTGTTGCTTTTGATGTAAACCCGGATTCTAAGGTTTGGGTTTTTAGAAGTGGCAAAGATTCACCCAAAACTCACATTTTTGTGTAAGAAAACATGTAAGAAGCTTAGATAAAGCTTATTGGGTGATAAACCAAGGTTTTGGGTGTAAAAGATTGTAGTTTTGGGTAAAAAATGGATTTTTCGTAATTTTCAACCCGTTCTACGAAACTGGGCATTCATCCGGCGAAATTAGGTACTCGTCCAGCGAAACTGTGGATCTTCCTGCGAAACTATAGTTTCGCAGGTAGTTTCACAGACATGGTTATCCAATGAAAGTTGGGCAAAACTGGCAGCGAAACTGGCAGCGAAGATGGCAACGAAACTGCTAGTGAAGATGCTGGCGAAACTAGCAGCGAAACTGCTGGCGAAACTAGCAGCGAAACTACTGGTCTGGCAGTGAAATTAGTAGCAAAATTAGGCGGAAATTAACGCATTTGAGTGTTAACTTATCTGCAGGCTGTGTAGTGCAATCCCTGCTTTGAATCTTGATTGAGAAGCTACTAATCGCGTACAGGTGAGTTCTAAATCCCCTATTTTAAAGGTTTTAATCTAGTTAGGTGCTGGAAATGCATATTAAATATACGATTTAAATGACCAAGATTTTAAGAGAAAGATCAATTTTTCTATGACAAAATGTGCTATATAAAAGTGTTAAAATAAATTTTTTTGCGCTGACCCCACTAGGGGCTGCTACTGCCAGGGGCGTTGCCCCTTGGACCCCACTAGGGGTTGTTGCCCCTAGGACCCCGCTGTCAGGGGCTGTCACCCCCGAACCCCCATTGTCCCGCGGTGGGTCAGTTATATTTTATGATGATTTATGCTTGATATGCATATGTTTATGTATGTGAATGTACGATACATGGTGATTAAGATGATGTATGATTGATGTTATGTATGATGATGCTGATGTAAGTTGATTATGTATGCTATGTATGTTATGTTTTCTTATGTTCTTTATTATGTATGATGACGTGACTTTACGTGGTGTGATATTGATAATGAACGTAAAGTATTATCTTAACGAAGTGAAAGATTTAAGATAATGAAAGTGGAACATAATGAAGGAACGAATAAAAAGCCTTGCAGCAAATGAAAGGAGTCTCACAACTCATTGAAAGTTGTTAGCTCAACTGTGTGTGTCTACAGCATGTGATTTTGGCTAAATCATAAGGGTTCATACACACAGTAAGCGTTCAGTCTTGGTGACTGGTCGAATAGGTGCGATTTCCTAATTACTGTGTGTTATAAAGCGTGCGATCTTGACGGACCCATAAGAGTTTACAAACATAGGGTGAGTTTGTCCTAGTGACCATTATATACGTGTGATATGGGGTCCTTGTCTCTTAACCCTAGATGAATTGCTTGTCTCTTAAGCACATGACAAGACCTAGATAGAAGTGAAAGATAATAATGTACGAAAAGTGCGAAAAGTGTGAAATGTACGAAATGAACGATGATGAAGATAATAATGATTACCTTGATGTATGTAAGATGTGTGATCACGTGCGATAGTAATGAAAAATGTTTTAACGAATTGAAGGTAATGCAATGTTTTTATAAAACTAGAACTCATTCAGCAATGCTGACTGTTTATGCATATTCCAGTTGTTAGGTGAGCATTGCTGAGGATGGTGCGAGGTGGCCACTTGGCATTTTTGGATGGAATTCTTTTATATAAAGTTTTGCATTGTAATATGAATGAACTATATTTTGTAATGAACAGTGTATAAAATGGTAGCTGAATTATCAATATGAATTGGAGTTTAAGGACATTGTAACCATAATCAAGCAATTGGTTTGCAACCAAAGTACTTGTGAGCAACCAGCTGAAGCAGCTATGTACTCAGTCTCAATTGTGGATACAGATACATTTATTTGCTTCTTGCACTGCCATAAAACAAGTCTTGATCTTATAAATTGACATCCACCAGTTGTGTATTTTCTATTGTTTTTGCATCCTTCAAAGTCACTATCCGAATATGAGTAAAGAGTGAAATCACCATCCTTTGGATACCAAAGGCCAAGAGCAGGTTTCCCTTTCAGATATCTGAAGATTCTCTTAATAGCATTCAGACGAGACTCTTTTGGATTAGATTGGTACCTAGGACAAACATACACAACAAACATTATGTCAGGTATGCTTGTAGTTAGATACATAAAAGATCCTATCATTGATGTATACAATATTTGATCAATAGATTTTCCAGTGGAATCAGGCACAATCTTGTCAATTGTTGAAGCAGGAGTTTTACATGAAGATGTATCAGCAAGATTGTACTTCTTCAATATTTGATTAACATACTTTTCTTGATTGAGAAAGATGCCATTTGTTTTTTGATGAACTTGGAGACCAAGGAAGAAAGTTAATTCTCCCATTGAACTTATCTAGAAATCATATTTCATTACCCTTCAAAGCTAACACATAGTCTTTTGTTTGTTGATCCAAATATAATATCATCTACATATATTTGAACAATTAAGAAGTCTTAATTTCCTTGTTTGAGAAAGAGTGTCTGATCAATAGTCCCCCTCTTATATCCATGCTTGAGCAAGAAAGATGATAATGTTTCATACGACTTTCTTGGTGCTTGATGAAGACCATACAAAGCTTTGTCCAGCTTGTATACCTGTGTGGATAGTCAGGATCTTCAAAACGAGGTGGTTGAGCTACATATACCTCTTTATCAAATTTTCGATATAAGAAATCACACTTGACAACTATTTGATAGACTATGAACTTCTTATATGAGGCATAGGCTAGGAATACTCTCATTGCTTCAATTCTTGCAATAGGTGCAAAAACTTCATCATAGTCTATCCCTTCCCCTTGAGTATAACCTTATGCAATCAGCCTATCTTTGTTTCTTACAATGATACCTCTATCATCTAGTTTATTTTTTAAGAGCCACCTTGTCACAATTGGATGTTGACCTTTAGGTAGATCAACTAGATTTCAAACTTTCTGCTTCCTGAATTGTTGAAGTTCTTTCTTCATAGCTTCAATCCAACTATTATCTTTTAGAGCAGCCGTGATGTTTGGAGGAACAAGTTATGAAAGAAAATAAGTGAAAAGAAAGATGTTACAGCTCCCCTTGTCTTCTTGTTGTTCTTTCATTAAGATCTCCAATTATGTTTATTGGATGAGACTTATGAATTTTGGTTATTGGAATAGCTTCAAATGGAACAGATGATTCCAAGTTAGTTATATTTATTGATCCATGGATGGATCTAAATGAGATAATGAATTTACGAAGTAATCAAGGAGTTCTTCATGTTCATCATTGGAAATAGAATGATTTTCTTCATGAGTTTGTACATCAGCTGCACCGTGAGTATCTTCTACAAGAACTTCTATGGAAGTATTTTGTGCTTCCGTATGAGTTACAGGAACATCTACGGATGGTATTTTTTGATTTGCTGACATTAACTCTTTGGACTATAATGAATCACCTCCAATGTATGGAACATCTGCTGATGCATTATCCATATCATTGGATGTAGGATGCTTATCTGTGGATGCAGACTCATTAGCTGTTGATGAAGTGTTTCCATCTGCGGATGTAGATCCATTTTCCTGATCTTGTGCAGAATTATTGTCATTATTGGTTGTTCCTTGATTCATCACTCTTGATGTTCTTGGAGGATCAACTGATAAAGATACTTCATTTAGATTTGGAGGAACAAATGGATAACATGTATCATTAGATCCTGCATTATTCAAACAACCAGAGTTAAATGAGTCTATTAGTGTATCTATATCAAACAACCATGATCCTTTCACACATTTAGGAAAAGAGCATTTATCAAATGACACATTAGGAGTTTCTTCCATAATGTTTTGTTGTGGTATGTAAATCCTATATGACTTAGATGTTGAAGAATATCCAACAAAGATACCATCATAGGTTTTCTCTAAATATATTCTCATTCTTCGTTTGTGTTTTAGACAGATACATGACACCTAAAAGCTCTAAGATATCCTATGTAAGGTTTTATTTTAAATAAAATCTCATAAGGTTTTTATTGTGTTCTTTGACAATTAATATCCTATTTTAAACATTGCAAGTTGTGTTTACTGCTTCACCCTAAAAGGTGATTGGCAATTGTGAATCAGCTAGCATTGTCCTTGCTACTTTAATAAGAGTTTTGTTTCTTCTTTCAGAAACTCCATTTTGTTGTGGTGTTATTGGTACACTGAACTGCCTTGCAATGCTTTATTCCTACAAAAAGAATTTAAGTTAGCATTAACAAATTCAGTCCCATTGTCACTCTTGAAAATTTTAACTTTTAAATCAGTTGATTCTCAATCTTAATGACAAAGTCCATCAATGCTTCTGATGTTTCACTTTTTTGTTTAAAAAAAAGACCTATGTGAATCTAGTGAAATCATCCACTACCAATAAACAATATTGTCTTTTTCCAATGCTCATCACATTGGTTGGACCAAAAAGATCCATGTGAAGCAATTTTAGTGGTGTGGTGTTGGTATTGATACTTTTTTATTTATGTGACACTTTATGTTGTTTTCTTTTATAACATGAAGGACAATGATGTGAACAATAAAACTCTTTCTTTGGCAATCTAATGACTAGGTCATTTTTCACCAATTTATTCATGTTCTTTATGTTGGAATGAACTAGCTTTCTACGCCACAATTGAGATTCATCTTTGGATGATTTTGATAGCAAGCATGTTTCATTGCTTGTGAGTGATGTATTGTTCATATTCAAAACATAGGTATTTCCTTTTTTGGATGCTTTAAGAAGAATCCATTCTTCTAGAATTGAAAGACCTAGCTTAAGAATGTAACAATTAGTGTTATCAAACAATGTGGTATAATTTGATCATAAATTTGAGACACACTCAATAAATTATACTATAAAATTTCACAATAGTTTACTTTCTCAAAATTTGAGCATACCTTTAGTTACCATTCCTTCACCAACTATTTCACCTCCCTTCTTATCCCCACCAAATGCCACATATGAGGCATTTTTATGCTTGAAGTCATGAAGAAGAGAATAGGTTCCTGTCATATGCCTAGAACAACCACTATCAACATACCACTTGTTATCAACTCTTCATGATTGTTCCTACACATATAAATAAATCAATTAGAATTGACAACCCAAGCCTTAATGTTCTTGGGTTTGCTAACAATGTCTAAAATTGTTACTCCTTCATGAATAAGTCTTGAAGCTTCAATGTTAATTTTTAGTCTTAATTGATTCATTGTGTGTATTTGTGGTAAGGATCATTCTATTGAAGATGAGGTTGTTGAACTTGGTTTTGGGTTCTCACTCTCTTCTTCATTCACCTTATCTTTGTTAGTTTTTTGCTTTGGTTTTGACAATGAACCTTGATTATTGAAAGTTTTATTATCTTTTGATTTTGAATGAGGTACATGAGTTCCTTTTTAAAAATTATCAAAGAAAGCATCATCAACATCTGTTTCTTTATCAGTCAATCCACCCTTTTATAAGGTGTTTTAGATTGCTGAAATGATGTTCTTTTCTTCAAATGTTTACTATCAGCAGATGTTTTCTCCTTTGGTTTTGGTTGGTGTTTTTGTTGTTGCTTCTTGTTTTTTAAATCTTCTTGACTTTTAGTGGATTGAGAGTCTGATTTAGCCTTCCCAAATTGTGACTTCTTTGTTCTCTTTGTCTTTTTCTTCTTATTGAAATAACATTCGTGAGTCGAATGGTTATTTTTGTTGCAAATAGCATAATGTTTGTTGAAGTAGGAATCAGAGGTTATGTGATTGTACATATTGCAAATAGAACAATAACTGCTAAAGTAACAATCTTCAGTATTAAGATTTTTCATATCACACCATTTGCAATACATTTCCTGTTAGGACCTGGTATTTGAACGAAATACCTAGTGATTAGCATGTAAACCAGATCAAATAGTGCAGAATCCTATTTGATTGGCGATCCAATCAGTGAGAACACATGAAGAATCAATAAAGAATTAAAACTAACGTTAAAAATCGATTGGGAATCGATCTAATGTGTTCTATGAACTTGGAGAACGAATTGGGAGGCTTCTGGACGGCTAGGGTACGTCTGGAGTCGTAATAGAATCAATTCTTTTTTCCACGAATTGGGTTGTATTTATAGGTTAGTATTGTTCATTCGGGCGACTGGACCATAAGTATGGTTCAGTCGTGCGATTGAACCATGCGGTTGATCCATCCGCACAACTGAGTGTTCAGTCGTGCGACTGAGCCAATCTTATGTGTCAATCATACGACTGATCCAGTCTCCTGGTTCAGTCGTGCGACTGAGTCAATCGTATGAAGTTATTCATGCGTGTGGTCCATTCGCATGGGCCATTCGCATGAGAACTTCATTATGTTAAGTTTGAATGTATTAATTAATAAACATTATGTGTAACCATTCAAACAATCACTAACCTAATTAACCAATTCAATATCAACTCATTAATGAAATATTAGACATTACAAATCACAAACAATCAATATCATTTCATTAGTCATATCAAATTACATCCGAATCAGATAAACAAGATCTATTACATTTCATATCATGATCTAGGGACATGCATGTATCAACAAACTTCCCCTTGGACCTAGATCTCTCTAATGTCTTGTTTTCTGCATCACCTCCTCATATTTCTTGTACTTGTCCTCTTTTGTGACTCCCGCATGAATCTCAAACGCGAAGCAGAGTCTTATGACATTTTGGAACTGGAGAGCTTGTACAATATCTTGCGTATCATAGAACAGTGGCCACTTGTATAGTGTGTAGACATCATTTGCTGACAAGTTGGTGAGTCCATTGGGTCAAATACCCTGATGGTATCTATTTGGCCCTCTTTGTTTAGGACTATGATCGCTTCTCCTGTTCTCCAATCGTAGTACCACCACTTAAAGTATGGAGTGAAGTCCCGTGGCATTTCCCTGAGTGGGATTCTTGACATTATGCGCGGAGGACTCCACTTCAACACTATCTTTGGCTTTCCAGTAATGGCATCAACCTCAGACCTTTTGATATACCTTGTAGGCTGTTGGGGTCTAAAGTTAACCCACCTGGTGTGGTACTCCTTCTTTATGGCAGCCTCGAACCAGCCTGACATCTCCCTCGGGTCACCATACAAAAGCTTTAGTTTGGCCAGCTGGTTGAGCTCAAAACCTGGTAGAGTCTTCAGATCATGTGGGAATCTGAAGTACTCTATGCCCTTTTCCCTCTTAACTGCATATACATTAAGATCCTCAAAATACGCCCATGCTATGATCCTGCTAGTCATCTTATGATGTTTCTTGACTCTGTAGAGTTTGGTGTAGGCATCCTGTTTCGGTGCAGCGCACTGGGCTCTAACTTCTTCAAAACACGCAGCCCACTCAGCCTTTTTGATATCGACATCATCATTTGAGGCTTGGGCTATTCCTCTACTTTCTCCGACTCTTGCTCCATCTTTTCTAACAACTCAAAAGTATCACTGACGAGAGATTCACCCAGATTGGGGACCACATTTCCCTCATTGTCAGCGTACTGAGGGTAGTGCTCGGCAGTGACATCTTCAATCTCGATTTCATCAACATCATTGAGCTCTTTGTCACTGGTCGAGTCGCATGTTGGAGCATCCTTCACTATCTCATCTGGATTGAGCTTGAAGATCTTTGCGAGTTGCTCGTTTGATAGGTCGTGAATTATTTTCCCTTCTTCAGGGGTATAACTCACCGACCTCCTTACGATCCCTTGCAGATCAAGAATCATTGTTAGCTGAGTCTTGACCTGCTGAAGGGGAGCAACATCAAACTCATCCTTTGGTAATTTGGATTTTTGTCCTGTATCATCGTCTAGTCACTTGGTGGAGCAGAGGAAGAAGCTGGTTGGTCTTGTCTGTTCTTGGACATCCTCTCTTGACCTGAAGCAGAGGCCGATGCAGTTGTATCTCCTCCTGCTGTATCATCATCATCATCCTTCTCCTCTGTCCTTTCTTCTTCTATCCCCTCATCCTCCTCTGTCTCATCCTCATCATCCTCGTCATCATATTCATCATCTCCGTCTCCCTCTTTGATCTTCAAGGGTTCCTCCTTAGATCCCTTTAGCTTTAACATGATCGTCTTCTTCGCCTCCTCCAACTCCTCTTTCTTCTCGTTTGATGTGACACTATGTGCTTGGAGTTAGGCTATCTCATGGCTCTGAGCAGCCATCTGTTGGGCCTGCTCCTCTATCACTCGAGCCTGCTCTTCTATCTGGTGAGACTGAGCAGTAGTAAGATCAACAAGCTGGCGGATCTGAGCCGCCATCTCCTGATCTGCAGCTAATAGGCGCATCACCATCCTGTTGAGCGCAGACAGCTATTCCTCTACCCCAATTGGAGGTAGAGGTGATCCATAAGTATGAGATGGATGGGTTGAGGATCCAGCTTGGTGGGTAGTGGTGGTGGTGGTGGTTGTAGTGAAGATGGGTCTGTGAAATAGTGGTGGTGATATGGGAGTGAAAGATATGGTGGTAGATGGAATCTGTACAGTGGTGGGAGGTGTGGTGGTGGTAGTAGTAGTTGTGGTGGCTGCGGTGGTGGATGGTGTGGCTGTGGAAGTGGTAGTGGTGGTGGCAGATGTGGTGGCTGTGATGGTAAAGAAGGTGAGTTGTCTTTTCTTCTTCTTCGGACCATGGGGCTGAGCCATCCTTTTCCTCCTCGTTCCGTTGAGGTGGATGCTCCCCCTACAACCTGCTAGCTGACTCCGGTGCATAACTCGGATCAGTGGCGATCTCTCCTGAGTCTCTTGGGCGTTCACCAACTGCCCTTAGCCCATGTTCTGTGGGAACAACCTTGCTTCCCACAGTACGTGTCAAGGGCTCCTCTTCCGACTCCTCTTCCTCCTCACCAGGAACAAAACCTGATGGAAACCAGCAGACTCGACTATGTCTCCAGCTGGGGTGGACACTGGAGGTATAACATCAGAAACTGAGCCTCTCGGTGGAGTAGGCATATCATCCCCAACGTCCCCATTGTCGTCATCATCAGAGTCATGCTCTGGGAGCAGTAGCCTCTCGTCATCAGAATCACTGTCATCATGATGCCATTTGCGTCTCCCCGGCGCCACATATCTCTCGTTGGCCAAATGGCCAATCAACCTCTTCACCCGGGGCTTCACTTGCTTGCCCCTATACACCCTCATCCGACCCAAGGTCGTCTCATCCATAATCTCCAAAGCAACTGCATCATGACTCTCCTTGGGAAGAAGTGGCAGCTTCTCGTTGAAGATCAACTGTAGAAATCTGGGGTACATACAAAATCCTTCCTTCCCCTTTGCCTCCAGATTCTCCACTAAATAAGAGAAGATCATACTCGAAAAGCTGAAAGGGTGGTTCAGCACCAGTGCCACGTAGGCATTCTGAATTTGGTCTGATAGATCATCGAACCCACCCCTCCTCAAAGCAATGCACTTTAGGATCACATACGCCAAGTACTTGTACTGGGGGCACAAGTTGCTCTTGTTGAGCACACCCGAGTTTATGTCCCCAGCGTACTTGATCCTGAGGAAGCAGCCTCTCACAGTCAGTGGATGTAATCTGGTGGGGTGATTCGTATTGTCCCCAAACTCAAGAACTCTCTGGATATCAGCAGTAGTAACCTCGATATCATGACCCAGAATGGAGCTCCGTATACTGTATGGCTCATGAGAGCGATCAACTGAGGCATTTCCCAGAATGCCTGGTGTAATGACCTGTAGGGCGTGCAAGGTGTAGATATAGCCTTATGTATCCGGGAACGTCTAAGGAAAGCTATAATCTCTATGAACTCGGCCCGGTTCGAGTAGTATGATCCAAGTGAGCACATATGTTGTGCTTTGGATTAATGGATCATCTATCAGCCATTTTCCTGAAACACAAGACACAGAACCATTAGTACATAATACATCAAAATTCAGTTCTAAGTGTAATGTTTAAATTCATTCTGATTCATTCGTGCGAATGAATCATGCGACTGAAGTCAGTCGGTTGCTCTTTCATGCGGCTGAGCTCGTTCGGGTGAATGAGACATGCGACTGAGTTCAATCTGCTGACTAAGTCTGCGATTGGTTCAGTCAGCCGACTGAGCTCATTCGCATGGTTCATTCGGCCGATTATTCCAATCGAAAGTTTCAATCGTGCGATTAGAGTTCATCCAGACGACCAGTCGCCTGTCCCACTGTTCAGTCGCATGTGGTTCGAATCTTAACCAAATCAAGTAATTTAACATGGTTTAATGGTCCATTAGACTCGCCATCTTGTCACTAATAACCTATTAAACTTAATTTTAACATTTTGCTTAGTTTATGTTGGTTATTAGGGCATTTTTCAGTCCGGTTCTTGTTTCACTCGAATATCACAAATTTGGATTCAATGTCTTCTGATTTCGGTAAGATTTCACTGCAATATACCTGTATAATCGACAACCCACGTCAGAAGATCAATAAAGATGTAAAAACAAGGTCTAAATGAATTTCGGCAGAGTAACGGTACTTGGTGTGATTTAGGAGCAATTGAGGGTGATGAGTGGAATGCGATCGACTATGGCCCTTTAAAGCTGAGTTCAATCGGCCGACTGGCCTCATTCGCTCAGTTCATTCGGGCGACTGAGGCTCAGTCGTGCGATTGGCCCAGTCAGTCACATTCAGTTGGCCGACTGAGTCTCAGTCGGTCGACTGACTCATTCATGCCCTTTCATTCGCACCCTCAGTTAACCGACTGAGTCTCAGTCGGTCGACTGGCTCATTCGCACCCTTTCATTCGGTCGAATGGATCATTCTGATAAGCCATTCGGGTGAATGTCTCAATCTCATGTCCAGTCGTGCGAATGGGATCCATTCGCATGGTTGGTCCATACTTATGATCCAGTCGTGCGAATGGGTTACACTTATGAACATTTAGCACTTAAACCTTTTTACCTGTTGAAATTAACATTATGAGCATTTGATCATCTCAGACATGATCATTTTAACTTGAAAACTTTTTATCACCTCAGACGTGATCCTTTTACACAATTTAGTCACTCAGACATGACCCTTTTAAACTTTGAAAACACATATGGTCATCTCAGCCATGACCCTTTTAGTGAGTTGATCCCTTACCGATTTTCATGATGTAGTCCGGCAAACAAACAAAACTAAAAGACTAAGTGAATTAAAAAAACTAAACTAACGTACAAAAATAAAACTTGTTTTTGGCTTTTTGTGAGAGATAAATCCTAAGATGAAATCTACGGGATTTGGTTCTGGAATAGGCAGCTTCAACTTAGATTGACCACACCTGGACCAATTCAAATTTGGAATCATACAGGCAAGTCAAATCATTTGGGACTTGTTATCAAAACCTTTTGATGCTCAATTCTTGGTTTTCATCCAGAGTCGTTAGCAACTTTTAGAAAATCATACTGGAACTATTAGATTACCACATTGATTTGAACTTTCAAGAATTGCAGCCACAATGATTGTCAATATGTTTGTCCTCATAAATCCATACACAGACTTTTGACACAGACTGGTGATAGATTTAGGTTTAATTATTTCAACTAACATTTGTGGATCCCACACTTATATGGTAATCAACATTCCTCAGGAGCTTTTGAGTGGTCTACGGGTATTTTTACAAGAAGAGACTATTCTTAGAGCTTTCAAAGAGAAGCCAATCCTCAGGTCAGTGCCATCGCACAGCAGAGAGGCGGCAAACAACAATGAATTCTAGAATATCTAGGTTATGCTTATCCTCAGGTCAGTGCCATCGCACAACAGAGAGGCACACAACCTATCTCCTTGTTAGAGCAGCTTAATTTTATTTTGCACAAAATGCACCAACAACACAAGTCATTAGCTTGATAGCATTTTTCTTTCATTTTTTTCGTGCTTTGCTCTTTATGGTCATCCGCACACATTTGTGGCGTTTACATGCTCATTACGGAATATTGTTGATTGTGTTAACCAGTGATAGATGGAAGCCCACAGTCAGTTGAACAACTTAGTTTGATCTTAAGATCACCAGTCAGGTCTAATCATCTATTGTGTTGAATCTACCGACATATCAATTGTGGTCTAGCAACCTCTAGGTCTACTCTCGTTGTGTTACCTTAGGAGTTACCAGTTTTTCTATCATTCCCTTTTATATTGCTTAGACTACACAGACTTATACTTTGAATTTTTGCATCTTTTCTAAATGAAATTTTAAAGTCCCTCTGATTTGTTCTTGTGTACTATCATATTCCAAAGGGTTGAATCGGTATCACGGATACGATCTACCTTATATCAGCTTTCACTCCTTCTCCCTCGTTTTTTTCTTTTTTTTATTTTTTATTTTTTATTTTTTAATGTTACTTGCTGACTTATTCTCCCCTAAATACTAAAATCAAAACTGGTTTAATTACTTTAGGATTTTAATAACAACAAAATAACATGAGTTAATTTAAACAGACTAAAATAAACAATAAAATAAAATAAAAAGAAAAAAATTAACTAAACTACATCGAACTACACATATCATCATCAGGAATAACATCACTTCTTTTTAACGCCGTTGACCTCTTGCAAATATTGAAAACATGGTTTATCAAAGGCTTTAGTATAGAGGTCAGCGCGTTGAAAATCAGTATTAATTTTTACCACATCAATTATGTTCTTTCAAGACAATCTCTTATGAAGTGGTATTAATACCGATATGTTTGGTCTTTGGATGTTGGACCGGATTTTTAGTTACTGCAATTGTAGCAGAGTTATCAACAAAAATAGGAGTAGAAGAAAACTTTAAACCGTAATCCCGCATTTGCTGTTGAATCCAGATGATTGTGAACAGCAACTTGCGCAGCAGCAACGTATTCGGCTTCACAGGTTGACAATGCAACCGATGTCTGCTTCTTACACTGCCAGGTAACTAATCTTCTCCCAAAGAATTGACACCCTGCTGATGTAGACTTGTAATTCATCTTGCAGCCCCCGTAATCCGAGTCACTATACGCCATGAGCTCAAAGTCATCATCATGAGGATACCACAACCCACGTGTGGGTGTACCCTTCAGATAACGAAATATCCTCTTGACCCCGATCAGATGGTTGACCTTAGGCTTAGCCTGATATCTAGAACATAACATGTAGCATACATGATATCAGGTCTTGAGGCAGTGAGATACATGAGGGATCCAATCATTCCTCGGTACATTGTGGCATCTACAAGATCTCCATTTTCATCAGGTGCTATATCGTGATTCGTAGCAGTGAGTCCAGCAGCAGCAAAAGCTTCTCCATGTCAAAACGACTGAGAATGTCTCCTACATATTTGGTCTGATGTATAAATATCCTATTTGGAGTCTGATCCACCTGTAACCCGAGAAAGAACTTCATCTCCCCCATAGCACTCATCTCAAATTCTTTCTTCATAACTGCTTCAAACTCTTTGCATAATTCTTCGTTCTTTGAACCGAAGATTATGTCATCGACATAGATTTGTACTAGCAGTAGGTCTCCATCTTTTTCTTTGATGAACCGTGTGCAGTCAATAACTCCCCTGTGAAAGCCGTGTTTCACAAGATGAGTTGAGAGTTTCTCATACCAGGCCCTAGGAGCTTGATGCAGCCCGTATAAGGCCTTGTCGAGTTTGTAAACTCTGTCTCGATGATAAGGATCTTCAAATCCCTCAGGTTGACTGACATACACTGTCTCTCGAATTTCCCCATGAAGGAATGCACTCTTCACATCTAATTGATAGACTTTAATCTTCATATACGTTGCATAGGCAAGGAAGATACGGATGGCTTCCATCCTTGCCACTGGTGCAAACACTTCATTTAGTCAATCCCCTTGACTTGGCGAAATCCCTGAACAACCAGTCGAGCCTTGTTCCTGATAATGACCCCTTGGTCATCCTTCTTGCATTTCAAGACCCATTTGGTGCCAATGACCTTAGCACCTTTAGGTCTATCAACTAGAGTCCAGACACCTAACTTCTTGAACTGAAGAAGTTCTTTGTGCATGGCACTCACCCACGCCTCATCATTTAGTGCATCACTGACGTATTTTGGCTCAAACTGCGAGACAAAACACCGATAAGCACCATCATGAATATATCCCTTCTCCATAACTGAGGCGTAATCAGCTGAGTATAACTGATTTCGGGTTTGTACTCCTGATCTGACATCCCCAATGACATTTTCTAAGGGATGATAGACGTTTAGTCATGATCCTGTAGTAGTAGGAACAGCTACCTCAGAGCCAAGATTATGAACATTTGGTATGCATCTGAGGTAGTTGGAGTTTGAGGCTCCGAAGTCGAAGGTGCATCACTGGTAGATGCTTGTGGACTTTTAGGACTGGAACCTGTTCCTCCTGACTGTTCTGGTCATCTTCTCAGCTTCATCTCTCAGAGGAGGAGACACTGTCGTCGACTACTCCCCCTAACTGAGTAGATGATTCTCCCTGTGAGCTAGATGTTGGTGTATTCAAGATATCATAAATCATTCGTGTAGCTAACTCGTCATCCGAGGGAGAGAGAGGCATGTTGAAGGACTTGAAGAATCCATCATAGTCGAAAAAGTAGGTGGGTCCTTTGCCAGTAGGTGGTGTGGTATATCTCTGAACGTCAACATTACACCACACTTCTACTAGACCCTTGAGTTTGTTGCAAACCCTCTTGTTCGGTATGTTGTATCCTAGAAAGATTCCTTCATCCGCCTTCTCGCTGAATTTACCTTCTTGTGTTTTCTTCAGAAGTGTGCACGGCGCGCCAAATGGTTCGAGATACCCAATTTGATTTGCGTCTTTGTAGTAGCTCGTAACATGTCTTTCTATGGCGCTTGACAATCAGAACTCGATTCAGTGTATAACATGCATTAGCAACTGCCTCATTCCAAAATTGGATAGGCAGTTTTGAGTCTGCCAGCATAGTCCGTGAGTCTCTATCAAGCTTCTGTTCTTTCTCTCAGCAATGCCATTCATCTGAGGCATGTAGGCAGAAGTGAATTGATGTACAATTCCCTTTTCCTTGCAGTAAGCCTCCATCAAGTGGTTCTTGAATTCTTCCCATTGTTTGAGCGTACTTGTCTAACCTTCACTTGTAGAGAGATTCCAGTGTGGTTACTAACTCCTTGAATGACTCAAATGTTTCTGATTTGGACTTCAGAAACATTACCCAGAGAACCTTGAGTAGTCATCAGTAACCATAAAACAGTACAAGTCGCCTGCTATGCTCTTTGTACTGACTGGACCAAACAGATCCATGTGAAGAAGTTCAAGAGGAAGTTCTATTGAATGAACTTTCTTTTCCTTATGAGACTTCTTCGTCTGTTTGCCTGTCTTGCAAGCTACGCAAAAATCAGGAAGTTGGAAATTCTTGATGTTAACTCCTCTCACAAGATCCTTCTGGATCAAGTGATTCATCTTCCGTTGATTGATGTGACCCATTCTCCTATGCCAGGAGATGGAGTCCTTCTCAGTGGCTTTTGATAGAACACTGAACTTCATGATCCGTTGTAGAAGCTGTTGAGAGATCCAAAACATAAAGGTCTTTTTATCTTGAAGCTGTCATCAGCACTTGGTCCTCCGGAATCACGTAATCTTTCTTTAGGACGTAACACTTCTTGTTGTCGAATATGACTTTAAAACTTTATCACAGATTTGGGAAACAGAAAGTAAGTTGTTTTGAAGTTGCCAGACGTAGTTCACCCTATCAAACTTAACTTTCTGATTTCCAACTTCTCCCTGGAGCTGTGATATAGCCTCCTTGTTTCCCGCAAACAAAACATGCCCTCCTTTTATTTGCTTTACATTTGATAAAAGAGCCTGTTTCCTGTCATGTGCCTGGGACGCGCTCCGATGTCTACAATCCATGTTGGTTTCAGCACTGTAGTGAACACCCTACACAAGTAAAACCGTTAGTTTAGGTTAGGAACCCAAGCCTTTACTAGCTTGGGTTTCCCAGAGGCATCACACATCATGAATTCAACCCATTGACCTTAGAGGGTGTGGGTAGCTCAGGTTCCTTCTTGTCATTATTACCAGACACAGAGGATGACTTTTCTTTGCATAAGCCAGATTTGTGCAATGCCTATTTGTGATAAACATTCGACTGGCTGATGGATTGAATATTAGGTTCGTTAGTTCTTCTAGGTGGAGTTAAAGAACTCCTCTTATAAGGCCTAGGTTTTGAATTCTGAAATTCAATCTTCTTCCTAGGTGTCTGATAATAAGGACAATAGAAAGCAATGTATCCATATTCTCCACAGTTGTAGCACGACCTGCTATCAACTTTATGATTAAACTTTCTTTGTGGAGACGTGTGTGACACTCTAGTAACATCACTCACTTTAGGTTTTGACTCTGGTTCTTTTGATGTTTTCTCTTGTTTAACAAAGTTAACTGTTTTAACATGTTTAACATCTTTTTCCTTTTGGTTAACTGGTTTTCGACTTAACATGTGAAAGATTAACATTAGAAGTCTTTTTAGGTTCTGATTTGACTCTGTTTGACCCTGACTTTAAGTTAACCTTTTCAAATTCTTTTTCCAGATTAACACAAGGCATTTACCCTTTGCCTTTGAAGTGGCCTCCTTTTGTTTGTTTCCAGATTCAATAGATGAACATGAGGAATCTGGATCACTAACAAGAGGAGTAGACACCACATGATCCTTGATGGGGTTATTATTTATTGGTCTACTCTTAGTGTTCATCAAGGTCTCAGGTGGTGGTGCAACCACTTTGTAACCCAACCCTCCCCGTTGTTTCTTTCTCTCACTAAGTGTTGGACTATGTGTGATGAACTTGTCCAACTATGTAGTTTCTGTTTTAATGAGTTTAATTCTACTTCTAGAACTGCCTTTTGCTTCTTAGTGTCTTCTAGGGAGTTTAGATAGTACCTAATGTCATTGGCTTGGTTAAATGCAACTACTTCGGTTTCCCTAAGCTGTTTAGTCAAAAGGTCTATCTTTTCTTTGTAACTATGCTCATTTTGTTTTAATACTCTATTAGCCTCAGTGCACAGTTGCAAATCTTTTACTAAGTTATCATTATGATCTAATAACCTAGCAAATTTCTCATCTATGCTATTTCTAAATGTATTACAATCAGAACAAGCATGATTATCAAACATTTGGTCAGTAGTACTTACCTGAGTTGGTTCAGAAGAGTTAGCCATCAATGCAGCATCAGATGTCTCTGGTTCTGGTGATTCTGTCTTTTCTGTCTTTATTGTGGTAGTCTCCTCTTTAGGCTTGTAGCTGACCTCAGTTGCAGTTGTCTCTTCAATATTTGACATCGCTATCTCAACTGCTAGATCTCCTTCACTCGCGGAATCATCGTCAATGTCTTCTACACTTGCAATGTTTGATTCCCCTGGAGAGACAAACCTAAAGCTCCCATCCTGTCCTTCATCATCATGAGCAGTCAAGGCTTTTGGATCCTTGCTTGATGAAGTAGAACTAGTAGCTTGCTTGTCTTGACGAGTGAAGGACGAGAATGGGTTCCCGTTACCTGTCTTCTTTGGTTTAACACATTCTCTCTTGAAGTGCCCCTTCTCTCCACAGTTAAAGCAGGTCACTTTGCTCTTGTCAAAGCCAAATGTGGTATCCTTAGTAGCTACCAAGTTCTGTCCGGTCTTTTTCACAAACTTCTTCGCCCTCTGAACAGCACTAGCTAAGGCCCACATTATGTCCATTTTCTCAAGCTCCATTTCATCCACCTGCTCGTAGTCCTCGTCTGCCAGATGGCAGTTTCCAATCTTCCTAGCAACAAGTCCATCATAAGAATGAACCACTGCAGCCAAAAGATCCATGTGTTCTCGAGCTACTTCTACAGTCACATTACCGAGGTTCTCGGTCTTCAGTCTAGTGGCATTTGTTTCAGATCCAATATGATGGGTACAAGAAGACCCCGACGTGTCTGGTCCTGAAGGAGAAGCATGTGAAGGACCCAATGAGCTAGGCACAAATACAGTCTGGATAGGTGCTCTAGATGTCTTAGCTTGAGGCGTGGCATTGTACAAAGTTGGATTCTAAGTATATGAAGACTTCTGAGCTCTGTACTTCATCCTAAGTGCTTCTTCTCGTAGCTTTAGAATGAAGTCATTTATATCCAGCTTTGCTAGCTTTCCATTCTGTCTCAGGTTAGACACGAATGAAGCCCACTTTTCCGGCAATCTGTCTACAAAGTTAGTAACTTTCTCTTCCATGGTAGTAGCCCCACCCCATGTGTAGAGTTCACTCATCAGATGGTAGAATCTATCTATAACATCGTCCAACTCTCGTTTCCCATCGATGAGAAGTTATCGAATTCCTTATTTAACTCCTTAGCCTTGATTGCCTTTAACGAAGCATTCCCGTCGTACCTCTTTTCCAGCTCATCCCATAGTTTCTTGGACTGCTTATTCTCTGAGTACTGGTGGAAAATGTCTTTAGGGATAGACTGTGTAATCAATGCATAAACCCTCTTCTCTACATTATATTTAACTTTCTGCACGTCTGTCATCCTCCTAAGGTTAGCTTTACTCCATCGGCTCCCACCGACGTACTATACCCAATCTCGATAGCTTCCCACAGATTCGATCCACTCCATTGAGGTAGATCTCAAAACGTTGTTTCCAGTGGGGAAACTCATCTAATGTTAAGAACTTTGGTGGTTATTATGATTACCCACCTCACTCTCAAGTAACAGCAGGTTCTGGATCCTAGAGTCCTTCCTAGCAGTAAATGCTGACATTTGATCTTCCATGGCGAATAACTTTAAGTCTACTAAAACAAACTGTCAACTGGTGTGACTGAAGGATGCGATTGGGCTATCTGTGCGAATGAACTATGCTAATGGTTCAATCGTGCGGCTGCTAACTATCGATCGTTTCAGTCGTGCGAATGAAACTGATGCGTATGAACACTGCAAATGAATGGTTCAATCGTACGAATGGAGATGCGACTATGTCCAATCATGACTCTGAGCAATGCGAATGAGGTCCAGTCATGCGAATGGCTCACTCATGCGACTGAAGCTGCTGTTTTGCGAAAATTTCTAGGTTAAACGTGTTTCAGCCGTAAAAATTCGAAATTTCGCAAGGTCTAATCGCCTATGTCCGTAGAAACCAAACTTTGATGAGCAGGGAACGTCCAAGATCACTTTTGACACAAAAGATTGCGTTTTTAGTGCAAAAACACAAACTTTTTATCAATCTTGATTGAATCACACGTAATCAAGAGCCAAGGCTCTGATACCACTTGTTAGGACCTGGTATTTGAACGAAACACCTAGTGATTAGCATGTAAACCAGATCAAATAGTGCGGAATCCTATTTGATTGGCGATCCAATCAGTGAGAACACACGAAGAATCAATAAATAATTGAAACTAACATTAGAAATCGATTGGGAAATGATCTAATGTGTTCTATGAACTCGGAGAACGAATTGGGAGGCTTCTGGACGGCTAGGGTACGTCTGGAGTCATAATAGAATCAATTCTTTTTCCACGAATTGGGTTGTATTTATAGGTTTTCATTCGGGCGACTGGACCATAAGTATGGTTCAGTTGTGTGATTGAACCATGCGGTTGATCCATCCGCACGACTGAGTGTTCAGTCGTGCGACTGAGCCAATCTTATGTGTCAATCATATGACTGACCCAGTCTCCTGGTTCAGTCGTGCGACTGAGTCAATCGTATGAAGTTATTCATGCGTGTGGTCCATTCGCATGGGCCATTCGCATGAGAACTTCATTATGTTAAGTTTGAATGTATTAATAATAAACATTATGTGTAACCATTCAAACAATTACTAACCTAATTAACCAATTCAATATCGACTCATTAATGAAATATTAGACATTACAATCACAAACAATCAATATCATTTCATTAACATATCAAATTACATCCGAATCAGATAAACAAGATCTATTACATTTCATATCATGATCTAGGGACATACATGTATCAACATTTCCTCTGATGTTTATCAGATTGATTGCTTTCTTTTTCTTATTCAACTTTTGAAGCTTCAAATATTTATCTAATTTTGTAGTTGATTTTTCCTTGCCTTTTTCTGGCATACTATCAAATGATTCTTGTTTACCATTTGTTGATTTTTGTTGCTTGAGATTCACCGCTTTCTGGTTTGATTTGTTGGTTGTTGCTTATGCCTTCTGCAGATCTTCTACTGATTCAGTAGATTTTGTTTTTCGTATATCTGCTACTGAAGGTTTCTTGTTCCACTAAAGATCTGCTAGTTGTTTCTTCTTTCCCTTTTCTACAAAAGGTGTGTGTATCTCCTTAGTAGATGTGCACTGTTCATTTCCTTCTTTTGATGGTTTATGTTGCTTATGAAGTTCTTGAAGACCTACATTTAGCTGAGCTATTCTCTTGCAAATAGTTTTCAACATTTTTCCTTGTTTTGGAGGATATTGCAACTTTGTTTCTTCAAGAACTTTGGGAATGATTGTTTCAAAAGCAACATTCTTACCAATATCTAGTTGATCATCATCATGTTCATTAGAATCATCCAAGTCATCACACTCATCAAAGTCAAATTCTGAGTCATTTTGTTTAATATTTTCTGATTCAGAAGACTCAGTTGCACTCACCTCAGTTTCATTGTTATAAACTTGTTGATTAGATTTTGTTTCAAACTTGGTGCATGGCACAAAATGATTTGATAAGTTGTTTGTCATTGTTTCACGCAAAAGTTGTGTAATTATTTTTGTAGGAGGTGCAACAACATTATATCCCAACCCATACTTGTTCTTTGATTAAATATGAGAATTTAATACTATCTCATATTGTTGAGATGAAAGTTGAAACTTCTGGAGTTTCACTTTAGTTGATGCATGATCAACCATGGATTTAGTTAAGAAAGTGGTTAGATGCTCAACTTGTGTTTTTAAACAATAATTTTTGAAACAAGTTTTTCTAACTCATTTGTATAGAGTTAATTTTGATTTGATATAATTATGTTCTCTTACATGAGATTAATTCAAAATCATTGTTTCTTTTACTTTATCAGCCAATTATTGAGCATGGACTCTATATCTTTCAACTTCCTCAACACATACTGATAAACATAGTCTATCTCTTACCTCTCTAGTCATGGGTGGAACTTTATTCTCTATGTGGGCCATTAAAGCTTGATACTCTTCCAAGACTTCCTTCTCATACATGCTCTAGTCACAGGTTCCATCTTGAAGTATGATCAGTCCAAATCTTTAGAATTACTAGGTCCTGTTGATATATTTGTGGTTAGCGGGGATGAGTTGGTTAGTTATGGTTGTCTGAAAGATCTTTGAGATATTGATCTTTGATGAGGTTGATGTTGATGAGACTGATGTTGCTGATGTTGTCTCAAGTTATTGATTACATTCTCTAAAGAAATGTCCATAGAGATTACATTTGAAACATCTTACCTTTGACTTATCAACACCAATCTTTGTTGTTTTACTTGCTGCAGCCAAATTTTTATTTCTTCTCAGGTGTTGTTTGGCTATATAAGCAACCATAGCTATTTTCCATTAAAGACCATCTACTCTACTAGATCTGGATGTAGTTCTTCCATGTCTTGCTGGCAATGTTGGTTGATGTTAAGGTGCTTCCCAAAATCACAGTGATGGGCTCTAATTGGTTCTTGTTTGAAGAAGTCTTTGCTGATGATGTAGATGCATCTCTTCTATCATTAGTTCTTCCTTTTTCCTTTCCTGATTTACTTTGAGAAGATTTCTTTAAAGGCTTTGATGGATAGAAGTATATTCTTCTTCATCTTCAATCAAAGTACAAGAGTTGTCACTATCATTGTTAGAAATAAAGGCGCTCCAGCACTTTTTGTTTCTTTAAAGTGATAGGGTGAGACATGTGTTCTCACACTCTTGTTGTCACACCCTCAAAATCCACTTGCGGAGTTTTACCGCGAGGCGTGGGAACAAACCAGTATCACAATCAACAGTTACTCAGAACGACTCTATATGCCATAATTTAAATAAAATCAACCAAAGTACAAACTTTAAACTATGCGGAAGCGTTTTGAAAACAACCCAAAGAAATAAAAGTATAACTATGGCAAAACATGTGCCAACCCAAAAGAGTAACAATAATCATTAAAATACTAAAAATGTCTTGGGAACCGAGTCTTAGAATGCAAGTGAACCATGCAGTGCTCCTATGGCAAGCAAGCTAATGACCTGAGAATAGCATACTAAAATGTCAACACAATGGTTGGTGAGTTCAAGAGATATTCAAACATAAACAGTTTAATAATAGAGATAAAAGTAGTGCATTGTAACAGATAGCTAGTCCATTAACAATAAATATTATTTCATAGTGATTTCGCAATTGAAGCTGACTGTGTTACGTTGTTGCCTCCTATCATGACTTAATAGTTCGTGACAATGTTTGTTAGGACAAATTGCACCCGGTTGACCTCGAGTCACACAGGTGGGGCTCGTCAGACCCAGTAGTACTACCCAAAATTCCCCGCTATTCAATATTAACAATTCGAAAGTGTGAGGACTTTTCCCATGATATCAACACTATATAATATTATACACAACTTGAATATATAAAGCGTTTGTGATTTACCAGTATGCTATCTCCCCCAAAACAGATGAAATAAAGAGTGGGGCATGACCTCACCTGATGTGCGTATAGATACTTAGAGTTTGACTTGTCAAACAGAATAGACAGACAACCTTCAGAGGTTACCTAGATCATATAAGTGCATGAGTACGTGTAATCAAAGAACATGTGAAACCCTAAGTACACTACAACCAAGGACTCAAGATTTCAAACAAAACAGACAGGTTTGACCTAGTTGACCTGTTTGACCCGTTGGTGACTTCATGTGTTGTAAAACCATTCCAGCAATTCAAACACATATATCATACATAGTTAACATTTAAAATAGATCATATGTATGCTATATCATCCAGGTGTATCACTTAGATCATCATATAACCAAGTATCATACAAGTCATGCGAATCTAGAACATTAACATGTCCACCAGTTATAACACAACTAACATGTCACACAAGGATCAAACCACTCACCACATGCCATGTGAAGCCACTCACGACTTCATATCCTAAACCCTAAACCCTGCCAATCCTACTAGGTAGGGGCCTCAGATTCGCACGCGTGTATGATGATCATAATCATATTCATTAGCCATGTACATTGCATTCAACAACATCACAACAATCAATTTCTAGTCCCAAACATGATGACCTAACCACTCATCAACATCAACATCACACATGATCATCAAAGTGTAAGGCCTCGTTCCCGGGACGCTTACAGCTGGGTTCTCATCGCACATAAAACATATAATTACATTTGTATTTAATAAATCGCAGCGGAAAACTAAAACAAACTTTCATTTCCATGTAAATGCTTTTGCAAACTGATACAACATTCATTACAAAAATTGTTTGCTCGCATTACAATGCAAAAACATTAATCAAAAGAATGCCATCCCAAAAGGGCTAAGTAGTCGCCCGTGCCATCCTCAGCAAACATTACCTGCCAACTAGAAACACATCAAAGTCAGTGTTGCTGAGTGAGTTCTAGTTTTATAAATAAAACATACTTTACTTTCAGATAAAACCGTTCGTTACTTTTACATAGATAATATCATTATTATCTTCTTCATTCGTTCATTCCTTCTTTCATTACATTACTTGCGCATCGGACATCATCCCAAACCAATACCATGTGCTACACCCCGGTTAGTCGTAGCTACCGGGCCGAAGTCAACAAATGACAGCTAAACGTATGCCACGGTACTAGGACTAACCATCAGTCTTAGCTACTGGGCCGAAGTCAACGAATGACAGCTAAACGTATGCCACAGTACTAGGGGTGAGCGGTAGAGGTTCTACATTTAGGGTCAATCACCAAGAAGGACCCCGTGTCCGATGTGTGCAAGACGTTTCATTCGTTCATTAATACATGCATTCATTCATCATGTTCCTCTTTCCTTATCTTTCACTTTACGTTACATAATACTTCGTTCATTCATCATAACAAGTAAAGCCACAGGAAAGATATTATACATCATATTAAGGAACATAAACATGCATCAACATCACATCATACATGGCAACATCATACATACATAACGTACAACATCATCACCCTCATCATGCCCAACATGCTTCTAAGATCTCGATCGTCATCTTAAAAACTCTTATGGTAACCTTTACATCAACACTTACATCTGCACTTTCCCCCCCCCGAAAGTCAGAAGTCAATCTACACCTTCCTCGGGTTCAACAGCCCTATTCGGGCGTATGGACACCCTTCAGTCGCATGGCCTCCATGCGACCGAACATCATGCGATTGAACTAATACGGATGGACACCTATGCGAATGAACATCCAGTCGTGCGAATGAACAATGCGGATGAACACCTATGCGACTGGACCTTCAGTCGTGCGATGGACCTTCAGTCGTGCGAATGGACCTTCAGTCGTGCGAATGGACCTTCAGTCGCATGACCCCCATGCGACTGGCCCTCTAGTCGTGCGAATGAACCCCAATCGTGCGAATGGACCCCAAGCGCACCCTAATCGGCCGTATGGCCTCCATTCGGCCTCCAGACGGTCGCCTAGCCCTAACTGATGCAGAATGCAGTTCAACCGACTGCAGCCGAGGGTTTTCGGCCCCCAAACTCATCTAAACCCATTTTAAGCCTAAATCGACCATCCTAAACCTTAGGGATGCATACCATAACATCATTCAAGCACAACCAAGCAAGAAATCAAGTCACAATCGCGTCATACATATACATACACATACACAAACCGGTCAACTTACACACATACGAAAAACTCGATTTCAGATGTTTTCCAGCCCCAAATCGTTTGAAAACAAGTAAAAGAGGGGTCCTAGAACTCACCTAAACGAGCACAACAACAAGAGCTTCGATTCGGCTTGCTTCACGACGATTTTGGCGACCCGAACCGAACCGAACCGAACCAACACTTTTTCCTCTTTTTCTCCTCTTCTTTCTCTCTTCTCCCTTTATGAAGCTGAAATGTGGATGTGGGGAGAGTGGGCTGCCCTCTCCCTACATATATCACCACATTTCCCAACTTTTCTTCGTTGGCGGTTTTGGTCCCTCGACTTTTGGACTTTATTTTCTTTTCTTTCTTCACCGGCTTCAAAATAATAAATATCCGGGTGTTACAAGTCCACCCCCCTTAAATAGGTTTCGTCCCCGAAACCTGTTATTCGTCGAACAAACGTGGATAATGCTGTCTCATTTCCTCCTCAGTCTCCCACGTTGACTCGGATCCCTTCCTGTGCTTCCACTGTACACGCACAAGAGGAACCACTTTATTCCTTAGCCTCTTTTCTTTACGATCGATGATTGCCACTGGTTGCTCCACATAGTTGAGCCGTTCGTCTACTTCAATATCTTCCAATGGGACAATCATATCTTCATCTGCTAAGCACTTCCTTAAATGAGATACATGGAATGTCGGGTGAATTCCGCTTAACTCATCGACAACTCCAATCTATAGGCCACCTCTCCTACTCGAGCAATGATTCGGAAAGGGCCTATATATCTTGGGCTCAACTTGCCCCGCTTTCTGAATCTGATAATACCCTTCCAAGGTGAGACCTTCAGCATAACCCGGTCACCCACCTGAAACTCAATTGGCCTACGTCGCTTATCGGCATACGACTTCTGTCTATCCTTGGCTGCCTTCATGAAGGCTTTAATCTTTTCAAGCTTCCCTGTCGTAGCCTCGATTACCTCGACGCTCCCCAATTCCTTCTGACCAATATCACCCCAACAAACGGGTGTTCTGCATCTCCTACCGTATAGCATCTCATATGGTGGCATACCAATACTGGCATGATAGCTTTTGTTGTATGAGAATTCGGCTAACGGTAAGTGGTCATCCCAACTTCCACCAAAATCGATCACACACGCCCGAAGCATGTCTTCCAGTGTCTGAATGGTCCTTTCTGACTGACCATCAGTCTGGGGATGATAAGCCGTGCTAATATGTAACCTCATCCCCATAGCGTCGTGGAATTTCTTCCAAAATTTAGATGTAAACCGAGTGTCACGATCAGACACAATAGACATCGGCACACCATGACGAGCTACAATTTCCTTGATGAATAGATCAGCCAACCTCTCAGATGAATACGTCTCGCGGATCGGTAGAAAATGAGCGCTCTTCGTCAGACGATCAACTATCACCCATATGGCATCGTACCCTTTCGGGGTACGCGGCAGCTTCGTAATGAAGTCCATGGTGATGTGCTCCCATTTCCATTCTGGTATATCCAAAGGTTGTATCTTCCCATACGGCTTTTGATGCTCTGCCTTCACCTGTAAGCAAGTAAGGCACTTACTCATATACTCCGCCACGTCGCGCTTCCTACCCGGCCACCAATAATCTTTCTTCATGTCATGGTACATTTTCGTGGCACCAGGATGAATGGAGTATCGAGTCTTGTGGGCTTCATCCATTATCTTCACCCGTAGATCCCCAAAACGAGGAATCCACACACGACCAAATCGAGTTCCAACACCGAGTGTGTTTTCACCCAATTCCGCAACCAGACCTCTTATTCTTTCCGAGTTAAGATGATCTTCTTTCAATGCCTCATCTTGAAACTCCTTGATTTGCTTCATCACATCAGAGGTCATGATTAGTTGATAAGCTTTCACCCGAATCGGTTCGGGCCTTTCCTTTCGACTAAGGGCATCCGCCACCACATTAGCTTTTCCTGGATGGTAATAGATCTCGCAATCATAATCCTTTATAAGTTCCAACCATCTCCTCTGCCTCATGTTTAGATCCTTTTGCTCGAAGAAATACTTCAAGCTTTTATGATCGGTGAATATGGTGCACTTCGTCCCGTAGAGATAGTGCCTCCAAATCTTTAGTGCAAAGACCACGGCTGCTAGCTCCAAGTCATGAGTAGGATAATTGACCTCATGAACCTTTAACTGTCGAGATGCATAGGCTATAACCTTCCATCTCTGCATTAACACACACCCCAACCCTGAGTAGGAAGCATCAGAATAAACCACCAAATCTTCGCTTCCATCGGGTAATGACAGAACAGGAGCTTGAGTCAGTCTTGCCTTCAGCTCTTCGAACGCCTTCTCTTGAGCTTGACCCCATACAAATTTCACATCCTTTCGGGTCAACTTAGTTAGTGGAGAAGCAATCTTAGAGAAGTCTTGGATGAATCTTCTATAGTAGCCCGCCAAGCCCAAGAAACTACGGATCTCGGATGGCGTCTTTGGTGACTTCCATTGCATAACCGCCTCCACCTTCGCCGGGTCAACCATAATCCATCAGGATTCACCACATGACCCAAAAACTGAACTTCGCGCAACCAGAACGCGCACTTGGAGAATTTAGCATACAATTTCTCCTTTCTCAACGTCTCTAGAACCTCTCGAATGTGACCGGCATGCTCAATCTCGCTCTTTGAATAAATTAGGATATCATCAATAAACACAATCACTGATTTATCCAACATAGGCCGACACACATGGTTCATCAGATCCATAAAAGCAGCTGGCGCGTTGGTCAAACCAAAGGACATGACAAGAAACTCGTAATGACCATAGCGCGTACAGAAAGTTGTTTAGGGATATCTTGCTCCTTCACCTTAAACTGATGATAACCAGATCAAAGATCTATCCTCGAGAACCAACTAGCACCCTGAAGCTGGTCGAACAAATCATCTATCATCGGTAAGGGGTAGCGGTTCTTCACTGTCAACTTGTTCAATTCGCGGTAGTCAATGCACATCCTCATACTACCATCCTTCTTCTTTACAAATAGGACCGGAGCACCCCAAGGAGAGATACTCGGTCTAATGAACCCCTTATCAAGCAGCTCTTGCAACTGCTCCATCAACTCTTTCATCTCGGTTGGAGCCAACCGATATGGTGCCTTGGCAACAGGTTGGGCACCCGGTATCAGATCAATCTGAAATTCAATTTCTCTGTCAAGTGGCACTCCTGATAAGTCTTCTGGGAACACGTCTGGAAAGTCACACACAACTGGTACATCAGCTAGTTGTGGTGTTGGTGTATCCACATCCTTTACATAAGCCAAGTAGGCGCTACATCCACGCCTCATACACTTTCCCGCCACCGCCATTGAGATCACCTTCGGAATCGTAGTAACCCGATCACCATAAACCGTTACCAAACTTCCGTCAGGCGCTGTCAACCGAACCATCTTCTTGCGACACACAATGTTCGCCTTGAAATCCGCCAACCAATCCATCCCAAGAACAAAATCGAAACCACCCAAGGTCATCACAAACGGTCTAACAGGAAACTTGTGACCCTCAAGTTCCACATCACACTTCTCTATCATCTCAGAAATCCTGGTAGACTTGCCTATGGCAGTTTCTACATCAAAGGGCGCATCAACACGTCTACTACTAACAGGCAGCTTAGCACAGAAAGCAGCAGAAATAAAACTCTTACTAGCACCCGAATCAAATAACACAGAAGCTAAAGTCTAGTTCACTAGAAACGTACGGACACAACGTCAGGGTCCGTCCTAGCCTCCTCCTTTGTCATGGTGAACGCCTGGCGCTCGCCCTCGGTCCATCACTTCCCGTCTTCTTCACCCCTGAACCCTCAGTCCTCGACTTCTTACAATCTCTGCTCATATGACCAGTTTCCCCACAGTTAAAACACTTGCTCGACATGCAATCCTTCGCCATATGCCCTGTCTTCCCACACTTGAAGCACAAGTTTGACCCAAACCTACATTCCCCGCTATGCTCCCTTCCACACTTGCCACAACTTTTCGACCCCGCACTTGATGTGACCACACGGCGTTCATCCACCCGTGCCTTTTTGTTACCCATCGGGGCATCACCCCGACCAAACCGTTTCCCGTTCTAGTTTCGATCACCACCACCCTTCTTACTTGCTTCAGTCACCACCACCTCCCGCTCATCATACAGCCTCCCTGCCAAATCAACCGCCGACCTAAACGTGCTTGGCCGGGCGGCGATCATATGCCGGCGAACATCCACCGGTAAACCCTGAATATACCTCTTGATTTTCCGAGACAGAGGCGTCACCTGATCAGGCACAAGCCGTGCCATTTCATTAAACTTGGTGGTATACTGCTGGTGTGTCATGGTTCCAGCCTCCAACTGTAAAAACTCCCTTTCCAGCTTGTCCATTTCCCGATGAGGACAAAATTCCTCAATCACCAACCTTCTCAGCTCAGGCCATTTCATTTTCCCAATGGCTCTACTACCCTCAGCTTGGACAATGTTGTCCCACCAGCACAGAGCTGAATCCACAAAAGAGTGGGTAGCAAACTTCACCTTTTGGTCCTCTCGGCACTCGCTGATATCGAGAACAGCTTCCATTTCCCTCACCCACCGGTGAGTAGTTGCAGCGGTGTCGTTTCCATCAAAAGTAGGGGGCTTGCATCTCATAAAGCCCCATAATTACATCCTCGTTCCGTTTCATGCACAGGCTCTTCCTCCTCTCATCATCATCAGATAGAACCGTTTCCGGCTCTGTTGTTCCCGTTCCCCAGAGGATCTGTTTCTTTCTTTTCTTTCCCCTTCTCGTACAGCCTTAATAACTTCAGTCACCACAGACGGTAAGATTGTCTGCATGACCTGATGGACTTCTTCTACAACAGCCTCTTTTACTGAGGCTCTCAGATTGGCGCTTTCATCGCCACCTTCCGGATGAGGGATCTCTGGTTCCTCATGAACCACCCTCTCAACTCTGGGTCTCCCTCTCTTGGGTCGCGGTTCAGCACTGTGACCTCCACCCCTAGAAGCTTTCGAAGATCTACCTCCGGCCATCACACGCACACTGAAAGATTCAAACACCAACACGGTCATTCCAGGAAACAACTCAGTTTATGTCAAGTATAGTAAGTCCCTAATTACAGTGGCCTGTTGTGATTAGCCACTTACTTTACTCTTCATACCCCAAGTATTACCTGTCCTGACTACATCAGTATTTAAACCTACATATAACACATAACACATACCATGCGCACATAAAACCGGTTAACTTTACGAAAATATCTGATGGCACGCCGCTACTCAGATTGGCATCCCATTCCCTTCCGTCCCATTCTCAGTTTCAGATTAGGTTTATTTTGAAAATTTACCCATTTCACTTAAACTTTGGCTCTGATACCAACTTGTAAGGCCCCGTTCCGGGACGCTTACAGCTGGGTTCTCATCGCACATAAAACATATAATTACATTTGTATTTATAAATCGCAGCGGAAAACTAAAACAAACATTCATTTCCATGTAAATGCTTTTGCAAACTAATACAACATTCATTACAAAAATGTTTGCTCGCATTACAATGCAAAAACATTAATCAAAAGAATGCCATCCCAAAAAGGCTGAGTAGTCGCCCGTGCCATCCTCAGCAAACATTACCTGCCAACTGGAAACACATCAAAGTCAGCGTTGCTGAGTGAGTTCTAGTTTTATAAATAAAACATACTTTACTTTCAGATAAAACCATTCGTTACTTTTACATGATCACACATCATACGTACACATAGATAATATCATTATTATCTTCTTCATTCGTTCATTCCTTCTTTCATTACATTACTTGCGTATCGGACATCATCCCAAACCAATACCATGTGCTACACCCCGGTTAGTCGTAGCTACCGGGCCGAAGTCAACAAATGACAGCTAAACGTATGCCACGGTACTAGGACTAACCATCAGTCTTAGCTACTGGGCCGAAGTCAACGAATGACAGCTAAACGTATGCCACAGTACTAGGGGTGAGCGGTAGAGGTTCTACATTTAGGGTCAATCACCAAGAAGGACCCCGTATCCGATGTGTGCAAGACGTTTCATTCGTTCATTAATACATGCATTCATTCATCATGTTCCTCTTTCCTTATCTTTCACTTTACGTTACATAATACTTCGTTCATTCATCATAACAAGTAAAGCCACAGGAAAGATATTATACATCACATTAAGGAACATAAACATGCATCAACATCACATCATACATGGCAACATCATACATACATAACGTACAACATCATCACCCTCATCATGCCCAACATGTTCTAAGATCTCGATCGTCATCTTAAAAACTCTTATGGTAACCTTTACATCAACACTTACATCTGCACTTTCCCCCCCCCCAAAAGTCAGAAGTCAATCTACACCTTCCTCGGGTTCAACAGCCCTATTCGGGCGTATGGACACCCTTCAGTCGCATGGCCTCCATGCGACCGAACATCATGCGATTGAACTAATACGGATGGACACCTATGCGAATGAACATCCAGTCGTGCGAATGAACAATGCGGATGAACACCTATGCGACTGGACCTTCAGTCGTGCGAATGGACCTTCAGTCGTGCGAATGGACCTTCAGTCGTGCGAATGGACCTTCAGTCGCATGACCCCCATGCGACTGGCCCTCCAGTCGTGCGAATGAACCCCAATCGTGCGAATGGACCCCAATCGCACCCTAATCGGCCGTATGGCCTCCATTCGGCCTCCAGTCAGTCGCCTAGCCCTAACTGATGCAGAATGCAGTTCAACCCGATTGCAGCCGAGGGTTTTCGGCCCCCAAACTCATCTAAACCCATTTTAAGCCTAAATCGACCATCCTAAACCTTAGGGATGCATACCATAACATCATTCAAGCACAACCAAGCAAGAAATCAAGTCACAATCGCGTCATACATATACATACACATACACAAACGGGTCAACTTACACACATACGAAAAACTCGATTTCAGATGTTTTCCAGCCCCATATCGTTTGAAAACAAGTAAAAGAGGGGTCCTAGAACTCACCTAAACGAGCACAACAACAAGAGCTTCGATTCGGCTTGCTTCACGACGATTTTGGCGACCCGAACCGACCCGAACCAACACTTTTTCCTCTTTTTTCCTCTTCTTTCTCTCTTCTCCCTTTATGAAGCTGAATGTGGATGTGGGGAGAGTGGGCTGCCCTCTCCCTACATATATCACCACATTTCCCAACTTTTCTTCGTTGGCGGGTTTGGTCCCTCGACTTTTGGACTTTATTTTCTTTTCTTTCTTCACCGGCTTCAAAGTAATAAATATCCGGGTGTTACACAAAGTCCAAACATCACCCATGATTATCCAAACATCCCATACAACTAATTTAACATGTTTCATCACCTTAGAATTCCTCCATGATCATACTAACATGCTCCTAACATCCCAAACATGTTCAAACTATCATTTTTCAGACTTTATGCAATTAAAGTTTCCCTTTTGGGAAAGTACATCCCAACATCCATCAAACATCCTATGCATTCATGAATTCATTAACAATATACCAATTCAAGCTCATATCATCATCTAAGCATAATCAACAACATCCAAACATCATAACTCATCAATCTTCATGAACAAAAGTTTCTATTTTTGGCAAGCTATGAACAACAACATCCATTCCAAAGATTTCTAGCATTCATAACAACAATCTAGCATCTAATCATCATCATGAACATATCCATAACATCAATTCATCAGAAATTCAACATTACATGCAAAATAAAGTTACTATTATTAGTAAGCTATGAATATCAACATCAATTCATCAATTTCTTGCAAAATCAATGTAACCTAGCATTCATACAACCTATTAATCATCAAACATTCATCAAACAATCATCATTCATCCATAATCCTACCAATTTTCGAATTAGGGTTTGCCTATAACCAAAGTTCATGATCAATCCACTAAAAACATACAATTCATACATAATCGACGTTAAACAATATCTAATCAATCTAACTAACGTACTAACAACATCAAATTCGACTCCATGAACACCAATTTCGCAACTAGGGTTCGGCCCTTATGAAAAGTCTCATAAAACATGTAAAATCTAACCTCTAAACACGAGTTAACTTGCAATTAATGATTCCAACGTTTAGTAACCCTTGAAATTGATCCAATTTCAAGTTCTCTTGCTTGTTCTTAGATAATTTCGCAAAGGGAGAGGGGTTGAGAGGTGTGTTGCGGCCGAATGGGGGGTGGGAAGTAGGGTTTGGGTGTTTTGTTTAATTTTAATTTCCATATTTACCCTTTTAGCCCTTGAAATTTGTATTTTATAAAAACTAGGCTTTAAACTCTTTGTAAAGTGTTTTTAACTTAATAATATAAAGATATAAACTAATGAAAATAATTATATATCTTATCTTTATAAAAACACAAGACATATGAATAAATAGGCACGTTTCCGCGTTACGCGATTAATTTTCTAATTAGCATTTTAAAAACATGTAAACACATAAGCATAACACAATAATCACATAATCAATTAGATTCTCATTAATTTAACATTACTCATTATTATTAGGTCACCAACGTTAAACGACAACTAGTGTGTGTTTACGACACGTGTATGCAAGACTTAACAGAACTAACGGAGTTTGGTAACGGAAATTTACCGGATGTCACATTATCCCCATGTTGAAAGAATTTTCGTCCCGAAAATTGCGTTACATGGTGAGAGTGTTCCATCACTGGTCCATTGCATTAGCACACAGAAATCGAAATCGAGTGAGGTTTTGCATGAGTTGTCACATCATCCCCATGTTGAAAGAAATTTCGTCCCGAAATTTAAATCAATACCTTTGTCTGCTGGCATCGTCCTTTCGAATAGTTGAGGGTACTTAAGCTTCATTTGATCTTCTCGTTCCCATGTGAATTCCGGTCCACGTCGCGAATTCCAACGGATTTTAACAATAGGTATCTTGCTTTGCTTAAGTGTTTTCACCTCACGGTCCATCACCTCAACTGGTTCTTCAATAAAACGCAATTGTTCATCCACTTGAATTTCATCCAGTGGTACGACCATTGTTTCATCAGTTATGCACTTCTTCAGGTTTGACGCATGAAATACATCATGGATTCCACTTAGCGAATCAGGTAGGGCTAGTCGATAGGCTACTGGACCTATTCTTTCCACTATTTCAAATGGTCCAACATACCTCGGATTTAGTTTCCCTCGTTTGCCAAACCGAACTATGCCTTTCCATGGTGAGACTTTCAACAAAACCTTGTCACCAACCTGAAACTCTAAAGGTTTCTGTCTCTTGTCAGCATAACTCTTCTGCCTGTCTTGCGCTGCAGCCATACGGTTCCGTATCTGTACAATCTTCTCAGTTGTCTCATGAATTAACTCGGGACCTGTTAGCTGACTATCACCAATTTCTACCCAGCAAACTGGTGATCGACATTTTCTCCCATACAGCGCCTCGAAAGGTGCTGCCTGTATACTAGTATGATAATTGTTGTTATAAGAAAACTCCACCAATGGCAGGTGAATTTCCCAGTTATTCCCGAAGTCAATCACACAAGCACGTAGCATATCTTCCAACGTCTGTATGGTACGCTCACTCTGGCCATCCGTCTGTGGATGATATGCAGTACTCATATCCAACCGTGTACCCAAAGATTTCTGCAATGATTGCCAGAAATATGACGTGAAACGAGCGTCACGATCGGAAATAATTGAGATCAGTACACCATTTCTCGAAATGATCTCTTTAAGGTACAGTCGAGTTAATTTCTCCATCTTGTCAGTTTCCTTAATTGCCAGGAAGTGAGCAGACTTTGTCAATCGATCCACAATAACCCATATCGTGTCACAACCAGTACTAGTCCAGGGTAGCTTAGTAATAAAATCCATGGAGATCTGTTCCCATTTCCACATTGGTATCTCAGGTTTTTGTAACAGTCCGGATGGTTTTTGATATTCCACTTTTACTTTCGAGCCGGTCAAACACTTGCTCACATACGTAGCTACATCCGCTTTCATGTTAGGCCACCAATAGTACGCCTTTAGGTCATGATACATCTTGTCGGATCCAGGATGTATAGAATACTTAGATTTGTGTGCCTCGCTCATAACTAAATTTCTCAGATTTCCATAAACAGGCACCCAAAATCTATCCATGAAATACCGAATTCCATCCTCTTTCACCACTAGCTGTTTATCCATTCCCCTTAACGACTCAGAACCAATATTTTCTGCTTTTAAAGCTTCTATCTATGCCTCCTTAACTTGTTCGGGCAGTTGGGTACTGATAGTAAGCTGTAAAGCTTGCACCCGTCGGGGTTTAGCTGTTTCCTTCCTGTTTAGGGCATCTGCTACTACGTTCGCCTTTCCCGGATGGTACTTAATAGCGCAATCATAATCGTTTAGTAGTTCCACCCAATGTCGCTGCCTCATATTCAACTCTTTTTACTCGAAGATATGTTGAAGACTCTTGTGATCGGTGTAGATAGTGCACTTGGTACCGTACAAGTAATGTCTCCAGATCTTTAAGGTAAAAACCACTGCACCCAATTCTAAGTCATGGGTGGTATAGTTCTTCTTATGAACCTTTAGTTGTCTCGAGGCGTAGGCTATCACCTTATCTCGTTGCATCAAGACACAACCCAATCCTTGAATAGATGCATCGCAATACACCACAAAGTCATTTGTTCCCTCTGGTAATGCTAATATCGGGGCAGTACAAAGTTTTTGTTTTAATAGTTGGAAGGTTGATTCTTGACTCTCACTCCATTTGTATGTTGGTCCTTTGTGAGTCAAGGTTGTGAGAGGTTGTGCGATCTTAGAAAATCCTTCTATGAATCGTCGGTAATATCCTACTAATCCCAGAAATTGTCTTATCTCGCTCGGCGTTTTAGGTGTAGTCCAATTCTTTATCGCCTCAATTTTGGCAGGATCGACATGTATCCCCTTTTCATTAACAATATGACCTAGGAATTGCACTTCTCTTATCCAAAAGTCATACTTTGAGAATTTGGCATATAGCTGCTCATTTTTCAATAGTTCCAAGATCATTCGTAAGTGCTCTTCATGCTCCTCCTTGGTCCTAGAATATATCAGTATATCATCGATGAACACAATGACAAACTGATCAAGATAGGGTTTCCACACGCGGTTCATGAGGTCCATGAACACAGTAGGTGCATTAGTCAACCCAAAAGGCATGACCAAGAACTCATAATGACCATATCGAGTACGAAACGTAGTCTTGGGAATGTCTTCTTCTCGAACTCTAAGTTGATGATAACCAGATCTCAAGTCAATCTTCAAATAATAGCTTGATCCTTGGAGCTGATCGAACAAGCCGTCGATACAGGTAAAGGGTATCGGTTCTTGACTGTTACTTTGTTTAACTCTCTATAATCGATGCACATCCGAATGTGCCATCCTTCTTCTTAACAAAGAGAACAGGAGCTCCTGGAGTGTGACAACAACTCTTGTAGTTCGTTCGGTGCTAATCGATAAGGTGCCCTAGCAATCGGAGCTGCGCCGGGAGTCAACTCAATCTGGAATTCAACTTGGCGGTGAGGTGGTAATCCAGGAAGATCCTCTGGAAACACCTCTGGAAAATCACGTACTATGGAATATCCTCCATTCTCTTTTCTTCTGTCTGCTTATCGGTTACAAGTGCTAGGATAGCCACACGACCCTTTCGTAACAACTTTTGAGCTTTCATGAATGAGATGATGCCTATCACACACCATTCCTATCACCTCTGATGGTAAGAATTTTATCATCAACAGGGATTCGTATGATCTTCTCATGAAATATGACTTCCGCTTGCTTGCTAGAGAGCCAATCCATGCCTATCACAACATCAAAACTCCCCAGCGTAACAGGAATGAGATCTATAGCGAAAGTATGGCCAGCAAGTTCTATCTTACAGTCTTTAAGGATCTACGTTACATGGATTTGTTTACCGTCGGCTAATTCCACAGTGTATTTAGATTCTAAAGCAGAGGGTATATCACTTAAAAGACTACAGAACTTTAAGGACACAAAACTCCTATCGGCTCCAGTATCAAATAGTACCATAGCAAAACAACCATTAATAGAGAATCTACCAGTAACAATTGTTGGATCATTTAGAGACTCACCTGAGCGAATGACAAAGGCTCTCCCCTTGGCTCCATCTTTATTGCCGCTATTACCAGTACCATTTCCACCGTTGTTGTTATTACCGTTGTTGTTGTTATTACCGTGATTGTTGGTGTTGTTGTTGTTGCCATTACCGTTCCTCCTTAGTTGTGGGCAGTTTTGCCTGTAATGCCCTTCTTTCCCATATTCGAAACAACCCTTGGGAGTTTCTTGAGGTCGTTGTGGCCTCCTTACCAGTTCACCACGACAATCCTTTGCAGCGTGTCCAATTTTTCCACAACGTTGACACTTGAAGATATCACACCTTCCCACATGATGGTAATTACACCGAGTGCACTTCAGATGCCTACCACCATAACCACTGGGTCCTTGATTATTTGCAGGCGTTTGGTTGAAGTTACGGTTATTGTCAAACCTTCGTTGCTGTTGAACCGGCTGTTGTTGCTGTTGAGGTTGAGGTTGACCGCTAGAAGATGATGATGCTTTGGTGTTGTTGGCATTATCCCACTTTCTTTTGTTTTCAGGTACGCTTGCCACAGCGCCCCGTTTGGGTAGACGTCCTTGCTCCATGGCTTGGCAGTTAGCCTGTGAGCTAGTGGATGGCTTGTTGAATTGTGGCTGGATTGGAAGCAGTTACTATACTTTGGATTTCGGGTACCAATCCCCGTATGTAATGCTCTACCCTTTTATGCACCTCATTCACTATTCCCGGGCACAGAGTTGCTAATTCATGGGTTCTGGTGGTGTAAGCCTCGATTTCCGAGCCCTGCATCTTCAATTGCCAGAACTCCATTTCTATCTTCTGCACTTCGTTGCAAGGACAGTACTCCTCAGTCATCATTGCTTTGAACTCATCCCATGGAAGTCCATTCGCCATCGCTTGTCCAAGCATCTGGACTTGCGCGTTACACCAAGACAAAGCAGCACCCTCTAAAGTCCCGCTGGCATACTTTACTTGATCCGTAGGTGGACAATTGCATTTAGAGAAGACAGACTCAGTCTTCTCCAGCCATCGCACAAGCCCTACAACACCTTCTGTACCGTTGTAGGTGTGTGGCTTACAGTCCATAAAGGACTTGTAGGTACACACTGGTGGTCCTGTTTTAACACAACACACATTAATTAGACATCCCATATAGTTATGAAGGATATCGGTTTTATCTTTCTATCATTGTTTACCTGCTGGCTGACCCACGTGGGCAGCAACCACTACCGCCTGAACATGCTCATTAATTAGAGCAGCTAATTCTACGGGGGTCATGTTAATAGCACCACCACCCTGTTCTCCGGTGCCACGTCCACGTCCGCGTCCACGACCACGTCCACGTCCACGTCCACGGGCGTCCATTATTTTCACTTTAAATTCACAAATACAATAATGAGTAACATCGAACACATTATCTCATTGAAGCACCGTAAACAGTAAATAACAGAAATAACGAATCATCATAACCACAACATTCATAAGAAAAATAATAACCCAGTAAATAAATTGTAAATGAGTCACAATGTATTTATGAGTGTCAAAATTTAAGTTTGTCGTTCGTGTGGGGAAACAACCCTTCCCACATAGGTTTCAAAAAGAAAAACACTACGTAGTCTAAGTCATATAAAGAAGTCAATCGACAACATCTGACCCATCGCTGTCATCCTCCATCTCCTCCGGTTCCTCCTCTTCGGGACCCTCCTCGGGATCCTCCTCTTCGGGTCCCTCCTCGGGATCCTCCTCATCCTCAGGGTCCTTTCTTGTTCTGCTAACGATCTGCTAATTGTTTCTTCTTTCCCTTTTCTACAAAAGTGTGTGTATCTCCTTAGTAGATGTGCACTGTTCAGTTCCTTCTTTTGATGGTTTATGTTGATTGTGAAGTTCTTGAAGACCTACATTTAGCTGAGCTATTCTCTTGCAAATAGTTTTCAACATTTTTCCTTGTTTTGGAGGATATTGCAACTTTGTTTCTTCAAGAACTTTGGGAATGATTGTTTCAAAAGCAACATTCTTACCAATATCTAGTTGATCATCATCATGTTCATTAGAATCATCCAAGTCATCACACTCATCAAAGTCAAATTCTGAGTCATTTTGTTTAATATTTTCTGATTCAGAAGACTCAGTTGCACTCACCTCAGTTTCATTGTTATAAACTTGTTGATTAGATTTTGTTTCAAACTTGGTGCATGGCACAAAATGATTTGATAAGTTGTTTGTCATTGTTTCACGCAAAGTTGTGTAATTATTATTTATAGGAGGTGCAACAACATTATATCCCAACCCATACTTGTTCTTTGATTCAATATGAGAATTTAATAATATCTCATATTGTTGAGATGAAAGTTGAAACTTCTGGAGTTTCACTTTAGTTCATGCATGATCAACCATGGAGTTAGTTATGAAAGTGGTTAGATGCTAAACTTGTGTTTTTAAACTATAATTTTTTGAAACAAGTTTATCTAACTCATTTGTAAAGAGTTAATTTTGATTTGATATAATTTATGTTCTCTTACATGAGTTTAATTCAAAATCAATGTTTCTTTTACTTTATCAGCCAATTATTGAGCATGGACTCTATATCTTTCAACTTCCTCAACACATACTCATGAACATAGTCTATCTTTTACCTCTCTAGTCATGGGTGGATCTTTATTCTCTATGTGGGCCATTAAAGCTTGATTCTCTTCCAAGACTTCCTTCTCATACATGCTCTAGTCACAGGTTCCATCTTGAAGTATGATCAGTCCAAATCTTTAGAATTACTTGGTCCTGTTGATATATTTGTAGTTAGCGGGGATGAGTTGGTTAGTTATGGTTGTCTGAAAGATCTTTGAGATATTGATATTTGATGGGGTTGATGTTGATGCGACTGATGTTGCTGATGTTGTCTCAAGTTATTGATTACATTCTCTAAAGAAATGTCCATAGAGATTACATTTGAAACATCTTACCTTTGACTTATTGTTGGACCAAAAGAACAAATGAGCCTGATCAGAAAAACCTCTAAGTCTCACATACATTACAACTGCTGAAGAAGATCACAACAGCTGAAGACATCAGCTGATTACAAGGTCTGAAGACAAAGTTTGAAGACAAGAACTAAAGACTACTACTGAAGACAAAGTCTGAAAGTAAAGAACTGAAGACAAAGTCTGAAGCTATCAACTGAAGACAAAGTCTGAAAGTAAAATACTAAAGACAAAGTCTGAAGCTATCAGCTGAAGACAAAGTCTGAAAGTAAAAGTCTGAAGAACAAAGTCTGAAGAACAAAGACTGAAGACAAAGACTGAAGACCAAAGTGATCAGTAGTTGTCACAACAGCTGAAGTAATTAACTTCAATAGTTGTGATGGTTTCCTTTTAGTACTTGTAATTTACTTTTCAGTAGTTATAGTTTTAGTAGTTGTAGTTCAGTAGTTTTATGTTTTTGTACTTAAGCATTCTCTGTGATGTAATCAGTAGTTGAGAACATTCTCAGTAGTTTGTATAGTTTTAGTAGTTTGAATAATTCTGTTAGATGTCACTATCAAGTGACATCAGCAGACGTCACATATCCTATATAAGGAATGTTGACCTAGTTGTAAAGTGTGACATTGAGCCACCACGAAAGCATATGAATGAAATATCTCTTTTGCAGAATTCTCTTTTTCTATAAACATTTACTGTTACATTGAATATCAATTGTGTTCTTGTGAATTGTGTAATTCATTGTTCGAATTCCGCTGCAATACTTTCTAATTAATCAAACTCAGATCACTGATCCTAACAAATGGTATCAGAGCATGGTTAATCATTGATCGATCTAACAATTGATCATTGAAACTGCTATTCAATATCTAAGTTTGATTGAATTAGCATATTTGCAAGAATTGGTTATAGATCATTGAATTTCTGCTGCTTTCATTTATCTGCTTTGAGTTTTCTCTTGGTTCATATTGAGTTTGTTGTGTTTTGCGCTAAATTAGTTAAAACTTAATTGAATTTGGTTGAATCTGAGAATGACTAATCCTTCTAATGACCCTCACAATATTGGTTCCTCAACCAAGCCTCCGATGCTGGTTAGGACTGAGTATAACATATGGCAACGAAGAATGCTTCATCACCTGTCTGTTAACAGTTCGGGTTGTTGGACATCTGTGGTACATGGTCCACACAAGCCTATGGTGAAAAATATGGAAACCAACCAAATGGTTCCGAAGAAGAAGGAACAATACTCAGATGAGGATCGAAAACTGTTTGAGATTGATGCTAAAGCGCATGGAATTCTCGCCATGGCACTGCCGAATGAAATCTATTCTGGGCTTATGCATCATGAAACTGCTCATGACCTCTGGAATGCATTGAAGGAACAATTTGGTGGAACAGATGAGGTCTTAGCAAACAACAGAGAAATCCTTGCCCGACAATATGAGACATTCTCTCATAGGAAGGGTGAGTCACTGACTTAACAGTTTGAGCGTTTTTCCTGTTTGATCTCTGAGCTGAAAATGGTCAAACATGAATACACTAATAGTCAGATGAACAACAGATTCCTCAGATCACTGCCTGAGAGATGGGACACATATACCAGTGTCCTACGCTCCAGTGCAAATCTGGATAGCCTATCTCTCACCCAACTCCATGGGAAACTGCTTACATTTGAAAGAGAGATAGAGCAGAAAAGGAAACTGGCATCATCAGGAAAGCTCACTGATGACTTTGTACCAGGGAACACTGCCTTGGTTGGTCATGAGTCAGAATATGCTGCATCAGAAAGCAATTATGATGAGCATATAGATTCTCCTCAAACGGTTCAGATCATGCATTTGTTAGTGTTGACAGTCAGTCAGGCTGTAATAGTGACAATTTTTGTTTCATTATGGATGATTTAAAGGGTATTGCTGATGATGACTTAGAAGAGATGGATATTCTGAGCCAAATGGCCTTGATTAATATCAGATCTCAAAAGTTCTACAAGAGAACTGGTAGGAAATTTCCAGGACTCTCTGGCAAAACCAAAGTTGGTTTTGACAAGAGTAAGTTGAGGTGTCACAAATGCCACAGGCTTGGACACTTTGCAATAGAGTGTAGATCATCTGGATCTAACTCCTCTGCACCCTTTGTGACTTTTCCAAGCAATAGTCCACAAAACAGAGGGAAACATTATGCTAGTTCTGGTCATCATTCACAACCTATATCTCCTGCATATTTTGTCCCTCAGGGTCCAATGTCATATCCATATCCCTGCTATTACATGCCACACCCAAATCTGATTCAAGTTTCTATTGCACAACAACCTCAAGCCCTACCTGAGCCTCTACCATCTCAATCATCTCAATCACAACCTCATCACAGCTTCTTCACCCCTGTTATTGTTGACTGGAGTAGTTTACCGGATGATCTCTCTGGTAATGAGCAATTATTTGCTGGTGATGGTCAACATGGTGGTGAACATCCTTTTGGGAATCTAGCTCTCATGGCCCTAGAATCTACTGATAGTTCATGCTCCAATGCATCTTCATCACAGGTAACCCAGGTATCCTCTGAGGCTAAGGCCAAGCTATGTTCTGAATCTTGCATAGCTGCATTTATCTCTATTAGAGAGGCAAATGTAGCTTTAATTAATCAAAATCTAGAGCTTGAGCAAACCCTTTCCAAAAGAAAAGCTGAGTATGAGTCTGTCCTTAAGGATAAAGATGATGAGATTTATAAGCTTAAATGCCAATTAAATGATGAAAAGGCTAAGCTAGAGGTCATTCTTGAGAACCATAGAGATCTCAAAGAAAAACTTGCAGTTACCCAAGTTGAGTGTGACCGCTGGGTATCATCCTGCAAGGGATTTGAAATGCTGCTCAGCAAGCAATCTGCTTCGAATGTGAAGTTTGGAATTGGTTACAACCATATTGCACCACCTATAGATTTTACTCCAAATCTAATAGTAAAATCTGAAGGTGAAAGTAATTTCCAAACCACATCATCATGTGCATCATCCTCAAGTGATCACCCCAAATCACAAGATGAAATCAGTGTTGATACCTCAGCAAATCAATTGGCTGATGGGTTAACTACTGATAAGCACATGAAGTTGAGTACTTCAGATGTTGTCCCTCAAAGTACCTCAAGTACTGAAGGGCAAGTCACAACATCTGAAAAGCATTTCAAATCAGCTGAAATAAAAGGATTAACAACTGCTGATAGAGAACAACTGAAGAACAAGTCTTTAGTTGTTACAGATCCTTCAGTACTAAACAAAAGTACTGAAAGGAGGAAAGTACTGAAGAGCACACCTTCAGTAGTTTCCACATTAGCAGTTGATCAATTCAAGATGAAGAATAAGCCATGTGAAATATGTGGTAAATTCAATCATCTTTCTGATGAATGTTGGTACAGAAAGGGTTCCAAACTCAACAGAGATAAGCTCATTAAAATCCAGATGGATGAAATGAAAAATGAGTTTGAGACCAAGTTTGTACTGTACCACAGTCATCCCAATGTGATGAACCCAAGCCTTCATCCAAATCCAAAAAGAAGGGTTTATCATAAAACAGCTAATAGTGCTCCTCATGATAAGCATCCTTTTTCATCAGCTGTTAATCATAAGAAACAAGTTATGGTTAAATCTGTTGATGAAAACAGACCCAAAACCAAAAAGGTTTGGGTCTCAAAACCTAACTAGTTCTTTATGATAAATGCAGGGTTCTTTAGCATGCAAAAGGAGCATCTGGTATGTAGACAGTGGAGGATCTATGCATATGACTGCGTGCAGTTCTCTTCTTAATGACTACTCTAAAGGAAATAAGGGATTTGTTTCATTTGGAAATGATGCCAAGGGTTACATCATCGGGAAAGGATATGTGTCTAATGGACAAATCAGGTTTGATGATGTTAACCATGTGGAGAATCTCAAGTATAATCTGCTGAGTGTCAGTCAGATGTGTGATAAAGGGCATGTTGCACTTTTCACAAGCCAGAACTGCAGGATTCTGTCTTCCCAAGTTCTGAGGCTGATTGACAAGGTATTGAATGAACATACTCTCCTGAAGGCCAACAGGATTGGAAGAGTGTATTCCTTGGATTTGTCAAAGAAGATTGATTTGAAGGGTCATCCTTGCCTGTTCTCCAAAGCCTCTTCTCAGGAATCTAAACTGTGGCATAGAAGGCTGGGTCAACGGAAACGTCTTTAACCATATAGCCGTTCAACCATTAAAACTTAATAATAACCAAATTAAATGACTCATAATCGAACGTCTAAGTAGTCTAAAGCTTCTATCAATTTCAATTGCACCTGAATCAAACACAAACAATGAATTCAATCACCATCTTCATCGCGACCTGCAACTTAATCGAACACCACCCTCTGGAGTTCAAAAATCGAAATCGATAGAGGGCTTTTAGTCCAAATAATCATTCGAAGCTATCTGCAAGGTTAATTCGATTTCCATTGAGGATTGCTCATCCATTGGGTACTACGACCGCGACTTGTTCTTCGATTAGGATTGCCTTCAAATCGAACCTATTCGGGTAAGTTACATACATGGATATGCTCGATTAATCATGGGAAACAAAAGCCCCATGGTTAATTTGGTTATCATCATCATTTAGATGATCAATTTGGTTCGAATCTAAACTAGGGTTCTTGAGGTTTGGGGAACTTTCTTAAATCGGGTTATAATATGTAGAAACCAGTACATAACGCGGCTGAGAGCCTGGTTCACTGGTTAAGGCATTGTTTCCCCATACATGAGGTCACGGGTTCGAACCCGGGCACCTCATGTATTTTGTTTAAAAGCATTTTTGGCCTTAAATTAGTTATAGAAAATATATAATAATTATAAATATGACTTTTATAAACCCCAAATATTTTTAAAGTCATCTAAATATTTTTTTTTTTAAATTTATTCTTGTAAAACATTTTGATATTTTAATATAAAATTATTCATAAATGTTATAATTAAACATTTTTATAAAAATTAGATTGTTATATAATACTTAAAGGTATTAAATTAATATTAAACCTTATGTTTAAGGATTCATCATGATAATTATAGAATTTAAATATAATTTTTATAAATAAAATCACAAGTTATTTACAAAGGATCAATTTCCTTAAAAATAAATTTTATAAATTTCATAAATGGTATTTTTATAAGAATTTATTAACTTATAAAAAAATCCCCAAAATTCTAATACCCTAGTTCACGTTAACTCATTAATCTTATATTAACCTAAATCTTGTAATATTTATATATTTAGGTGCCTTGTGATATTTTATCTTGGAACGGCATATATTATTCTTATTGATCTTCATTATATACTTATTTGACATGTGAGTTTCCTTTCCCCCTTTTTACTTTATTTCACACTATTTTGGGGTGAAACATGATACTTATACATCCTACACTTATAAACGTTTGAGACTTGTAAAACACTTGCAATTCATCTTATATTTTGTCATGGTTATTTGTGTGTTTTAAGTGATTATATGAGATACATAGTTTGTTTACAATCATTAACTATTGCGAGCCTGGCGACGTCTTAGATCTTTGGGCCTGACAAGCCTATTTGGTGCTAAAGTCGATGTATTGCCGGCTCCTGATGACGTATGCTTGTTCATCATGGGAACCAAATACACTTAGCCAATCTTATATACTTGTAATCAAGTCGAGGTTTGGTTGTAACGATATGTGTTCTATAACTTTACCAACTTATGACATATGACATGAATTGCTACTTGTAACTTTATCATATTATGTATGAAAACCTTGGAAAGTCACCAACTATTTATAGTTGACCTTTTATTTTTATCATGTTTCAGGAAATTCCCAAGTTTAAAGTGAACTTTTGAAGCTTGCAATAAAACTAGGACTTGGACCTAGTTTAATAAATAAAATGTTATGTTATGGTTTGATTTATGTTTGAACTTATTTCACGTTTGAGACTTATGTTTGTATTTCCTTTTGAAACTTATAATTTTGATATTTACATTTATTTATAGCGTTATGTGGTTGTGAACAATCTTAACCCTCACATATCGACGTTTCCACCGTCAAGGTTGGGGTGTGACAGATTGGTATCAGTGCCCATAAATATAGGGATTTAGGTTATTAGAAATGGTGACCTAGACTATAGCTTATGCATGAACCTTATAGAATAATATTTATATTCTTGGAATTATATATATTGTTTGCATGTTACATAATGTTATGCCATACTTATGTGCAACTTGATGCCTTAGCATAGGTTTCCTTGTAATTGCATAAACTTTGTTATGTGTCTCCCTAAACTTAACTTTGACTCTTTGACTCTCCCCGAACATGAAATCTCTTAATCTTATTCTCGTCAACACGTGGAAACTTATGCTTATGCTTATGATTTGGATCTTTAGACGTTATGTTTAATCTATATAAATCTCATCAAGGTTTTGATTCCATGAACCTAAGAAATTTGTGTGACACATAGACACTTGTATTCTGGATTTCTTGGCAAAAGGCCTTCGGGCTAAGGCAAGCATATCGCATAAATCCTACGGGACTAGTTATGCTTACCTGGGGATTTCTGGGATGAGTGATAAACTATGGTCAACATACACAAATTCCTAAGGCGAATGGGTCAACTTACCTTGATGTGTCAACATTCCCAAATGGTAATGCGTTACCAAATGGAACCATTCCATGTGCCTTACAACTCTTGCCTTATCCTTGTTGAATTATAATCCTTTTTATTCTTTTCCTCGTATCTAACTCATTTTGCATATTCCAGCATGTCTCGTCATCATGGAAAGTGTGGAAGTTCCGATTGTAAGCTAGCCGCCATGATTGCCCGACAAATGGCTGCTGTCATCCCAACCATGGTTGAACTCAATAGCACCTTAATGACCAACTCGAGCAACAATGGTTATGGGGAGAATAGTGCTAACCAAGGGCGCAACAACCAAACTTGCACTTTCAAGCACTTTAGCTCATGTAAACCCACTAGTTTTAGTGGCAAGGAAGGAGCCACTAGTCTTCTTTAGTGGTTCGAGAGCATGGAGAACACTTTTGTCAACTGTGAGTGTCCCGAGGCACTCAAAGTTCGTTATGCCACTAGCAAGCTCCAACAAAGGGCTCTCACCTGGTGGAATAGCGAGAAGAGAAATCGTGGGCCTGATGCTATTCTGGAACTTACTTGGGAAGAGTTCAAGAACATCGCCATCGCGAAGTTCTGCCCGAGAAGCGAGCTGCAAAAGTTGGAGGAGGAATTTTGGAATTTGAAGCAAAACGATGGTGATCATTTGGCCTACTCAACTAGGCATCATGAGTTGAGTATACTGCTGTCTCATATGGTCGACACTGTCCCCCGCAACATCGAGAAGTTTATCAAGGGTGTACCACCCCAAATTCAAGATGCTGTGGTGGGTAGCCGACCCACAACTTTGGAAGAAGCCATTACTATCACCGCTCAACTCACCGAGAACCATATACGAGCGGGCACCATGTCTGTGAAGGGTGCCAAAAAGGTGGAAAAGATGGCTACCGAGGCCGTTAAGGAGACCAAAGCTGAACCGTCCAACAACAACAACAACAACAACAAGCACAAGTTCACACCGGCGCGTAACTATACTGTGGCTGCACCCAAACAACCCCAAAGACAACTTGTACCTGTGGCTACACCTGTGGCACAAGTGCCTGGAGCTAGGGCTTATGCTGGTCCTCAGCCTATGTGCAACACGTGTACGTATCATCATCCGGGGAATCAACCATGCTACATTTGCACCTTATGCGGTAAATATGGTCATTTGGTTGCGACTTGCCACCGTGCACCTAACAATGCTGCTGTGGTCACAAACCGTTTTTGCTACAACTGTGGGGAACCTGGTCATTTCCGCCCACAATGCCCTCGTCTTGTGGGTAATGTTCCACAAGCCCGAGGACGTGCTTTCAACATCAACGCTAACCAAGCACAAGCAAACAACGATGTGGTGAATGGTATATTAACTCACCTATTAACTTTTGTGATCCGATTCTTTTCATACTTTACCTATATCGTTAAATACCTTAAAAATTGAACAAGTATGTTCCTTATTAACAAAACTAATTCCTATGTCCTATTTGATTCTGGAGCCGATAAAAGTTTTGTTTCGTTAGAGTTTGAACCCATACTTGCTAAGCCACATACGAAACTAGAAAGACCTCTTACCGTTGAAGTTGCCGATGGAGAACCAATCACCGTTGACGTCATTATTCGTGATTGTATCTTAAGTCTTGACACGCATGATTTTTTTATCGATCTTATCCTTATGAAACTTGGAAGCTTCGACGTCATCATTGGTATGGATTGGTTAGCCAAACACCATGCCGAGATCATTTGTTTCAAGAAGTGCATCCGTATACCGTTACCTTCTTGTGATACCTTAAAGGTTTTCGGTGAAAAATCTTCCAAAGGACTTAAACTCATGTCTTGCACTCAAGCCCGAAAATGCTTAAGCAAGAAGTACATGGCTTTCTTGGCTTATGTGGTCAACTCGAAAGTCAAAGGGAAAGAACATAAGGATGTCCCTATCGTACGAGACTTTCCTGAAGTATTTCCCGATGACCTTAGTGGTTTACCTCCCGTGCGTGAAGTTGAGTTTAAAATCGACTTGATACCGGGAGCAAACCCCGTGACTAAGTCACCATATCGACTTGCACCATTTGAAATGCAAGAACTCTCTAGTCAACTTCAAGAGCTATCCGAGAAGGGTTTCATCCGTCCTAGTTCTTCGCCTTGGGGTGCACCTATTCTTTTCGTGAAGAAGAAATATGGATTGTTTCGTATGTGCATCGATTATCATGAGATTAACAAGCTTACCATCAAGAATCGTTATGAACTTTTAATGCGTTTAAATGTCGGTTATAAACCCAATCGAATGATTAACCGAAACGTCTTTAACCATATAGCCGTTCAACCATTAAAACTTAATAATAACCAAATTAAATGACTCATAATCGAACGTCTAAGTAGTCTAAAGCTTCTATCAATTCCAATTGCACCTGAATCAAACACAAACAACGAATTCAATCACCATCTTTATCGCGACCTGCAACTTAATCGAACACCACCCTTTGGAGTTCAAAAATCGAAATGGTAGAGGGCTTTTAGTCCAAATAATCATTCGAAGCTATCTGCAAGGTTAATTCAATTTCCATTGAGGATTGCTCATCCATTGGGTACTACAACCGCGACTTGTTCTTCGATTAGGATTGCCTTCAATTCGAACCTATTCGGGTAAGTTACATACGTGGATATGCTCAATTAATCATGGGAAACAAAAGCCCCATGGTTAATTGGTTATCATCATCGTTTAGATGATCAATTTGGTTTGAATCTAAACTAGGGTTCTTGAGGTTTGGGGAACTTTCTTTAGTCGGGTTATATTATGTAGAAACCAGTACATAACGCGGCTGAGAGTCTGGTTCACTGGTTAAGGCATTGTTTCCCCATACATGAGGTCACGGGTTCGAACTCGGGCACCTCATGTATTTTAAAAAAAAAGCCTTTTTGGCCTTAAATTAGTTATAGAAAATTTATAATAATTATAAAAATGACTTTTATAAACCCCAAATATTTTTAAAGTCATCTAAATATTTTATTTTTAAAATTTATTCTTGTAAAACATTTTGATATTTTAATATAAAATTATTCACAAATGTTATAATTAAACATTTTTGGGGAGTCGGGAATGTCTTCCAGTACATATGTTGTATTCAGGTTGCTTTGGGGAGTCGGGAATGTCTTCCAGGCTAATTGGGGTGTAATGTACATTCATATGAAATTGTATTTATGTGTCTGCATGTGTTGGGTGCACATTGGCTAGACAATGTGCGCCGATCCTAGCTTTGCCAGAAGGAACTGATGATTTCGTTGTCTATTGTGATGCATCCATCCAGGGTTTCTGATGTGTACTGATGCAATGCAACAATGTTATTGCTTATGCGTCTAGATAACTCAAGGTACATGAAAAGAATTACACAATACAAGATGTGGAACTAGGAGTTGTGGTGTTTGCCTTGAAGATCTGGAGACATTACTTATATGGAACCAAGTGCACAATCTATACAAACCATAAGAGCCTCCGAAGGAGTTGAATATGCGGCAACGATGATGGCTAGAACTACTCAATGACTATGACTGTGCCATCAAGTATCACCCGGGTAAGGCTAATGTGGTAGCCGACACCCTTAGCCGAAAGGAAACCCCTAAACCTCGTCGAGTGCGTGCATTGCAAATGACCATTCACTCCGATCTGCTAGAGCAAATAAAGGCTGCCCAATCTTAAGCCTTGAAATTAGAGAATCTAAAAGCAGAATCCATGCGAGGCATGGAGAAACAGTTAGAGACCAAGACTGATGGAATTTGTTATTTCATGGAACGGATCTGGGTACCATAGTATGGGAGTTTACGAGAGCCAATAATGGATGAAGCTTGTAAGTCACGTTACTCAATTCATCCGGGTTCAGACAAGATGTACCAAGATCTGAAGGAGTGTTTCTCGTGGCCGAACATGAAGACTGAGATTGCCACCTATGTAGGTAGATGTCTAACTTGCTCTAAAGTTAAGGTGGAATACCAGAGACCATCCGGTTTACTTCAACAGCCGGAAATTCCAGTGTGGAAATGGGAGCAAATCTCGATGGACTTTGTCACAAAGTTGCCTAGAACTCCCAGCGGATGTGATACATTTGGGTTATAGTAGATCGCTCAACAGAATCCGCTCACTTCCTAGCAATCCGAGAGACTGATCGAATGGATAAGTTGACACGGATTTATTTAAGAGAAATAATCTCCGGCATGGTGTACGGTATCTATCATATCTGATCGTGACACTCGGTTCACTTCTCATTTCTGGGAATCCTTACAATGATCATTAGGAACGCGGTTGGACATGAGTACTACGTATCATCCACAAACCGATGGTCAAAGTGAGTGTACGATTTAGACATTGGAAGACATGTTGCGTGCATGTGTGATTGATTTTGGCAGCAACTGAGAAACTCATTTACCATTGGTTGAGTTCTCCTACAATAACAGTTATCACACATCAATAAAAGCCGCACCCTTTGAGGCACTATATGGGTGTAAGTTCCGATCACCTATTTGTTGGGCAGAAGTTGGAGAAAGCCAACTTACAGGTCTTGAGCTTGTGCACGAGACGACTGAGAAGATTGTGCAAATACGTAGCCGTATGGCAGCAGCACGTGACCGACATAAGAGTTATGCTGATAAACGTCGTAAGCCGTTGGAGTTTCAGATTGGTGATAAAGTACTCTTAAAAGTCTCACCCTGGAAATGAGTGATACGCTTTGGAAAGCGTGGTAAACTAAACCCTAGGTACTTGTGGAAAACAAGGACATATCTCTTCTTATTGTCCTTATTATCAGACGCCCAAAAAGAAAATTGAACTTTTTGATGAAAAACCGAGTTTTTCTAAAATGAGATCTAATACTCCACCTAAGACTATTAGTGAACCTAAAGTTCAAAACATAAGTTAGTTGTCTATTTATCACGAACAGACCTTACGTAAAACTGATTTATGGAAAGAAAAATGAAGTATAGGGTCTGATAGTGAGGAAAATAAGAAGAACGATATGCCCACATCTTTTAAAAGACAGTGGGTTGAGTTTATGATGTATGATTCCTCTTGGTCACCCAAGCCAGTTAAGGCTTGGGTCCCAAATCTGAACTAATAAGTTTCTTTGAATATGCAGGGTGTCCGCTACAACGCTATCACTAATACCTGGATTACTGATAGTGGGGCGTCCAGGCACATGATAGGAAATCCGTCCCTCCTTTTCAACGTCAAACAAATTAAAGGGAGACATGTTTCATTTGTTGGGAATAAAGGAGGATACATCATCGCTCAAGGCGAAGTGGGAAGCGAGAAAGTGAAGTTTGACAAGGTCAACTACATTCAACAACTACAGAGCAACTTGCTTTTAGTCTCCCAGATCTGTGATAAAGGATTCAAAGTTGTATTTGACAATAAGAAGTGCTACATATTGAAGAAGGACTATGTGATTGAGGAGGATAAAGTTCGTATGTCAGCTTCAAGATATAACGACCTGTATGTCTTGGATCTATCAAAAGCCTCCACAACTGATCATATTGTTCAATGCTTCTTGTCAAAGGAAACTGAGAGGGACTCAGTCTCATGGCATAGAAGAATAGGACACATTAATCCAAGGAAGATGAATCATTTAGTTCAAAATTATTTATTGAATGGAGTAACAATCAAAAACTTTTAGCTTCCGGATTTCTGTGTAGCATGCAAGAAAGGGAAACAGACCAAGAAGTCTCACAAGGCAAAGAAAGTGAATTTTGTTGATATGCCTCTCGAGCTTCTACACATGGATCGGTTTGGCCCTGTAAGTACAAAGAGCATTACTGGAGATCTATATTGCTTTGTAGTAATGGATGATTAGTCAAGATTCTCTTGGTAATGTTTCTGAAAGCCAAATCAGAAACCTTTGAATCGTTCAAATATCTTATAACTACTCTGGAATCACTCTACAAGCTGAAAGTAATGCAGATTTGATCAGACAACGACACAGAGTTCAAGAATCAGTGGATGGAGGAATACTATAGAGAGAGAGGAATTTTACATCAATTTACTTTTGGCTACACTCCATAGATGAATGACATTGCTGAAAGGAAAAATAGGAGCTTGATAAAGACAGCTAGGATGATGCTAGCCGACTTGAAACTGCCTATTTAGTTCCACAAGGATGCCGTAGCTAATGCATGAAACACGCTTAATCGAGTCTCAATGGTCAAAGGACATGGGAAAACATGTTATGAACTGCTCCAGCGACGTAAACCCAACCCGGAGTATCTAGAACCGTTTGGCGCACTGTGCATGTTGTTGAAGAAAACTCAGACTGGGAAGTTCAGTGAGAACGCATAAGAAGGCATCTTTCTCGGATACAGTATACCAGACAAGAGAGTTTATAACAACTCAACGGGTCAGCTAGAAGTGTGGTGCGATGTAGATGTTCAAAGATACATCACCCCTTGCTGGGAAAGGACCCTCCTTCTTCTTCAACTATGATGGATTTTTTAAATCCTTCAATCTACCGCCTTCTCCTACTGCTGATGAGCTGTCTGCCAAGATGATTTACGATGTTTTGAACACTAGATTACCAGACTCGACATAAACGGCTCCATTAGATGATACTTCTAGCCCTTCAGGGGGAGAGCTGGAAGTACGTGATTCTTCCTCGGATGATAAAGCCATTAACATTGAAAATATGGACCAGGAGGAACAAGTTCCCACCTATGAAAGTACACAAGCATCAAATCCTGATGCCTCTGACACTTCTGAACCTCAAACTCCAACAACTAAAAATAATGAACCTGGGGTTCACAATCTAGATAATGAAATAGTTGTTCCCACCACTCCCAGATCTCGACTTAATGTTTATCATTCCTTGGACAACGTCATTGGGGATGTTCGATCGGGAGCATAGACACGGAATCAGCTATACTCAGTTGATTATGCCTCGGTCATGGAAAGAGGATATCTTCACGATGGTGCATATCGATGTTTTGTGTCTCATTTGAGCTAAAATATGTGAGTGAAGTCTTAAACGATAGGGCATGGGTAACTGCAATGCAAGAAGAACTCCTACAGTTCAAGAAGTTAGGAGTATGGACCCTTGTGGACACACCAAAAGGTGCTAAGGTGATTGGCACTAAATAGGTGCTAAAGTGTAAGAAAGACGACCAAGGGGTTATCATTAGAAATAAGGCTCAGCTTGTACTTCAAGGATTTTGACAAGTCAAAGGCATCGATTACAATGAAGTGTTTGCATTGGTAGCAAGGATGGAAGCTACTCATATCTTTCTAGCATATGCATCCTACATGAAGATTAAAGTTTATCAACTAGATTTGAAGAGTGCACTCCTTCATGGTGAAATCTTTGAAACAATCTACGTCAGTCAACCCGAGGGATTTGAGGATCCGTATCATCGGGATAGAGTTTACAAACTGGACAATGATCTTTACGAGCTCCATCAATCCCCTCAAGCCTGGTATGAGAAACTCTCAACGCATCTAGGGAAACGTGGTTATCGTAGAAGAGTTATTCACTGCACGTTATTCATCAAAGAAAAGGATGGGGATTTACACATCGTACAGATTTATGTGGATGACATAATCTTCGGTTCTTAAAACAAAGAATTATGTAAAGCATTCGAATCTGTAATGAAAGCAGAGTTCGACATGAGTGCCATAGGGGAGATGAAGTTCTTTCTTGGCTTACAGATGGATCAGTGAGACAACCGGCAATTTTAGGTCAATACCCAACCTTGACTTGGTTATAATTACATCATTAATACTTGATTTTCAATTAAATTCCAATTATTGAAGTCGTTTCATGCATTGAAAAATTTCATAAATTGCAAAATTTCAAGCATTACATTTCATGCATCGGTGATTCGGCGTAAGTACCATTTATACATGCGATACAACCGGCACACACGAACATTGGTGATAATTACTATATGTGTACTAATAAATACTTTAAATTGTTTCAAAGTATTTTAGATTCCAAATTAAATACACTGGAAAATCTTAAATTTATAAATAAACCTAATCGCGTAAATTAATATTTTACCCGGAACGAATCCTTTTAACGGACCTACTAACTACATGATGCATCATTAACATACCATCAATATTTATATATATATATATGATATTATACAAGTTGTTACAATATCCTAATGCATTTTAAAAAGTAAAAAGTAAAAATATAAAATGTAAAAATACCAATAGTGTAACAAATACCACCCAAACACCCAATACTACACAAAAACTAAAAACCAAACCTCCATTTTCCCCCTTGAAACCGTCCACCCACCCATCACTTCATATTTTCTTCTTTTCTCTTTTTCAAGAAGAGATTCTTGCTTAACTTGTAAATCTAAGAGTTTCCATTTTGATGCAACTACTTTCCAAGTGATTAAAGAATTATGTCTTCCATTCTACTTTTGGACACTCTTTTCCCTCCTCAAATTTTACCAAGAAGTAAGAGTTGTCAAATCTCATAAGTCTTACAAGCATATGACAAGAATTGGTGGATGTTAAAAGCAAAAACTCATTCACATTTACCTACACATTTCACCAACTTCCTTTCTCTTCTCTCCTCCCTTCAAATTTCGTCCGAGAAACCATCACCATCACTTCATTTGATTTCCAACTCCCTTTCTACAAATCTTGGGTGATCAAGTGTCATTTTTGAAGACCAAGTGACTCTTGAAGCTTCCAAGCATCCTACAACACCTTCTCTACTTTTCCTTGCTTGGTTCTTAGTTCAAAGGATCAAGTCTTCTTTTTCCTTGCATTTCAAGACTACCATTTCTTTCTCCTTGCTTGCTTAAGGTTAGAACCTTGTTTCTAATCTTCTATACATCACCATGATGTGTTCATGTTCACTAACTCATCCAAAAGTGCTCTAGAATGTTTAAAAAGTAACAAAACATGTAAGACAATTTCTGGCAGATTTATGTTCTGTGTTTTCGACACCATAACTTGACCTAAATATGGTCAAACGAACAGTTTCTTGAGCCTAACAATAACTTTAGGATTTATAGTTTTTAACTCATCCAACCTTGAAATTTTTAGAAAAGTATAACCTATCGAAAACGTACAAACATGATCAAAGTGTTGAACCTGAATTTTTGGCAGAACAGATAGGGCAGAAAGTTTGAGGCATAAGTTATGCTTAAAGTAATCAAATGTAGATTTTCCTTCTGTGGTAACTTAGCTTAAGGTGTTAGGTTTAAATGTACTGTAGGCTCTATTTGTGAATGTAGGGTTTGACCCCTCAAAAAGGTGAAATCCAAGGACATGTACAGAAAAATGCTGCACTGACATCTGTTGCCTCATGACCCATTTCGAGACACTTAAACTTTGTTACATACTACAAGATATACTTTTTGGAAACCTAAGACATAGATATAGATATTTTAAAAATATCATATTTTATAAAAGTTTCTTGTACAGTGAAAAGAGGATGTCAACCAGACCTAAAAATCCTCTTGTTTCTGTCCATTGTCCATATTTATATAAAGTACACTTTTGGAGGTTTTGATGAAAAGAAACTCATACACATGAAAAGTATAATGCTATTATACTTAATATAAAATCCATCCAATACATTATGTTTTTTATGAAGATAACTATAAAGACAAAAATCTAAATAAAACATTAACGGCTCAACGTGTGTAACTAGTCAAGTGACATTTTCAAAACTAACTTTGTGGATGAGTTATGCATGACCATCTAGGGTTAGTAATCATGACCTCATGAATATATTGTGATTTTTTTAGGAGATTCCTAGACCAATCATACGTACAGACTATTTGCTAGAATTCACGCGTGCATAGCAGGTGAGTTTCACGGCCCCATTTTACTTATTTTTCTTTTGGGGAGAGTACATGCAAATTACTATTTTCCTGGACACATTTAATTGATAATGATTTCACATGTTATATAAGTTGTTTACTTACCGTATAAAGTCCCCTGTTATCGGACCGTTAGTTTATTTTCCAAAGCGAGGTAATCATGGATAGTACTATGGGTTTGACTACCCCCACCCGGATTAATTACCCTAATCTTGACTGGAGGTCTAAAGGGTGCATTATTAGCCTGTTCACACTCATGCTTACGGTAGGCATGGGTAGGGGCAATTTGTTACAGTTACAGTCTAGCTTCGGTTGCGGTGCTTATATAATATTGTAGTATTGTATGATCAACAATCAAATCATGGAAAGACTTGTGGTCCATTATACTGTTTACAATTACTTTCAAACCTGTGAACTCACCGACTTTATGTTGACATATTTTCATGCATGTTTTCTCAGGTATTTGACATTTGCGTCAAGTTAAGCTAGCTTGGTCCACGTCGCATTTAGCGCCATTCATGCTGTTGGGACATTTATTGTTGTATTTGTCATATTTTGAAAACAATTACATTAGCTCTACTGCTTTTGCAATTATTATGAGCCAACATCTCCGACCTCATCCACAGGATCTACATCAGTCATCCCTACCCCTACGTCCGATGCCATGCTCCAGTCTACTGGTCCCACTAAGGCCGAGATCCTTCCACCTTCTCTTACCCCTATCCTCACTCCTACTCCACACCCCATTCCTAGCACCACTACAGCCTTAAGCTCGACCCGATATTCTGGGCTACCCCCACCCCCCTCGGGCATGTATTGGTTTGCATCAACACCAGAGATTCATGCCGACCTCCCGGAGGAGCTCGTCCCCGGAGTCGTACGTGTTATCGGCCCACAGCTCCCGATGGCCATCCCACAGACCATGTCTTATATCTTTGTTGAGCCATCCCTACAGTCTTCTCCTATCACTACCCACCATCAGCCAGTCTACCCCATTCCTGAGGCCATAGATCCCACCCCGCAGCCTGCTGAAACCGAGGTAGTCGACCTAGGGTTAGCATCCATTGACACAGTTTACCAGACAGCTGATACCGACCCGGTCGACTCCGACCCAACCGACTCCGACCCGGCCGATTCCGACCCGGCCGACTCCGACCCGGCCGATTCCGACCCGGCCGATTCCGACCCGGCCGATTCCGACCCGGCCGATTCCGACTCGAAGTCCCCCAAAGACACCCCCCAGTCTAGTGACCCTACCTTTCACCCTACAAATCCTATTACCCAACCCTTCGACTCGATTCCTCAGCCCTCTGACCAGACCCCGCTACTTGACCCTGACCCCTTCCACCTTACCCCCGAGCCTGTAAACCCCACTCCTATAGCTGGTCCTGAGCCGGTGATTGTGGGCACCCACCGTATCCTTGGTCTAGGTGTACCACCGCCCTCATACCGACGCTATCGGACTCGCCCTCGAGGTGCACTTCTTGCACACACTCCTAGGAAGCGGGTTCAGGTGCCAATCCGTCCCGCCACACCCATTCGAGATTGTACCACTGAGCTCGAGCCTGCGCCTAAAAGGCGCAGAATCGAAGCTCGTTGATGGGAGTGGATGCCCAGTCGACTGGACGAGTGGAGAGACACTGAGGGTATTCCCTCCACCTTCGAGGTAGGTGAGTCCTCACTTGCCCCCCATCTGATTCCCCTCACACGGGAGCCTATGGAGCTCACCATGCCTCTCCTCGTGGCACGATCTGCGCGGCAGGATCAGCAGCTTCACGAACTACGTGCTGAACTCACAGAAGTTCAGGAGACTTTTGATAGGGAGGACGTGGACTGTCGATTACTAGCGATCGAGGAGGGTAGATACCTTGATGATCAGGCATTACACACAATGCATGATTGACTTATCAGGGTAGAGGAGGACATGTCATCCATGGCGCAGAGAGTGGAGGCGGCAGAGCAGAGAGTTACCCGAGCAGAGCAGCGGGCGACCGTGGCCGAAGAAAGAGTGAGAGGAATGGAAGAGCGCTAGGAGTCATCTACTGCGTTGGTAGCGGTGTGTATGCTCATGGCCATGGCAGTAGTGCAGACAGGCGCATTCACTTATTTATCCCGTTGATTGCCTATCGTGAGCGGGCTGTGCTCACGTAATATTGAATATTAACTTGTTATAGGAGTATGTACTCTGGAAATATTTTGTAATTCGTACAATTTATTATCAAGTTATGTTATCTTTTATATATTGCGTGGTTGCTTGGTTGTTATGATTGTTTACTTTTGGTGCACATGTGTTTGACATTATGACATATTGTCTTATCTTGCTTATCATTATGATTTGAAGAGAACATGCCACTGCGAAGGAGAAACGTCAGAACCAATGTGGGAAGCGGTACTCCCATGACCGTAGAGGCCATCGAACAGCTTGTGGCGCAACGAGTGGCGGATGCAATCGCACATCACGAGGCGAATCGTAGCGCATGAGGATCCGAAGTGAATGGAGGCAATGTTAGTGGCGCAGGAGGTATCATAATGTCTAGTGTACCTAAAAACCTGAGGTACAAAGGTCATTGTTAATGTTTAATTAATACTAATATGATTAAACATCCAACACAGGATCTGATGTCAACAATAAAGGTTGCTCCTACAAGACGTTTCTAAACTGTAAACCGTTTAACTTTCGGGGTAATGAAGGAGCTGTTGGTTTGGTCTGCTGGATAGAAAAGATGGAATCCATTCAGAGAATCAGTAACTGTGCTGAGAAGAATAAGATGAAATTCGCCACCTGTACCTTTGAAGGTCAAGCACTCACTTGGTGGAATACCCATGCCCAGACTTTGGGTATTGACGCTGCCTACCAAATCACTTGGGATGAGTTGTAAAAAATGCTGAATGATGAATACTGCCCCCAGATTGAATTGCAAAAACTTAAGGTCGAATTCTGGAACCACACCATGAAGGGTGCAGAAGTTACAAGCTACACCACCCGATTCCATGATCTTGCTCGTCTATGCCCTCATATGGTTAACCCGGAGTTCAAGCGTGTGGAAATGTACATTTGGGGCCTGGCACCCCAAATTCAGAGCATGGTGACCTCATCCAAGGCAACCACCATCCAAGAGGCTGTCAGGATTGCTCATGACCTGACTGACCAAGCTGTACGTCAGGGAGCGTTTGTGAAGAAGACAGTAATGGAAAAGAACTATGACAATAAGAGGAAGTGGTACAACAATCATGGTCGAAATGTTTTGCACCAAAACCAAAACAGACAAGAGATTGTTAGGGCTTTCACTGTTAGCCCATCTGAGAAGAAGACAAAAGGTGGGTATGCTGGGAACCTACCTAAGTGCAGCAAGTGTAACTTTCATCACCTAGGTGCATGTGGAGATTCCATATGCCAGAAATGCAAACGTTTTGGTCATGCAACTAAGGACTATCGAAAGCCCAACCCTACTCCTAAAATAGGAAACAATCGTGCGTGCTTTGAATGCGGCATTGCTGGAAATTTTCGCAAGGACTGTCCAAATTTGAAGCAAATCAGCGGAAACAATGCACGTGGTCGAGCTTTTGTGATTGGAGCTGGAGAAGCTAGACAGGACCTGAACATTGTTACGGGTACGTTTCTTGTAAATAATCTCTATGCATCGATCCTATTCGATACGGGTGCCGATAGGAGTTTTGTGTCTAGTGAATTTAGCCCACTGCTAGAAATTACTCCTACTCGTTTGACTTCTAAGTATACAATAGAATTAGCTGATGGTAAGTTGATTGAAACCGCAAGATCATACAAGGATGCACTCTCAGCTTGGCGGATCACACGTTCGATATAGATTTACTACGAGTAACCCTAGGAAGTTTTGACATTGTTATTGGCATGGATTGGTTGCCAAAAAAACCGAGCGGAAATCGTTTGTCGCGAGAAGATTGTTCGCATTCCACTCCCGAGTGGAGAGACCATATCGATTCAAGGAGAAAAGTATGGTACGGTGTTAAGGACCATTTCGTGTATGAAGGCTTGGAAGTACTTGCGAAAAGGATATCATGCCATCTTGGCGCACGTAGTGGGGAGGCAAACCGAAGAGAAAAGAATCGAGGATATACCTATCGTGCGACACTATCCGGAAGTCTTTCCCGAGGACTTACCGGACTTCCACCTCAAAGGCAATTCGAATTTCGAATTGACTTGGTACCCGGAGTTGCTCCAGTAGCACGATCCCCATACCGATTAGCACCATCAGAGATGCAAGAGTTGTCAAATCAATTACAAGAATTGTTAGATAAAGGATTCATAAGACCAAGTTTCTCACCCTGGGGAGCCCCGGTGTTATTTGTTAAGAAGAAGGATGGATTTTTTCGAATGTGCATCGACTAGCAGGAGTTAAACAAACTCACCATTAAGAACCTGTACCCCCTCCCTCGAATCGACCGACTTATTCGACCAACTTCAGGGATCTAGTTACTACTCGAAGATTGACTTGCGTTCGGGATATCAGCAATTACGAATTCAAGGGGAAGATATCCCCAAGACTGCATTTCGAATTTGTTATGGCCACTATGAGTTCATGGTCATGCCATGTGGTTTAACTAGTGCGCCAGCTGTATTCATGGATATCATGAATAGAGTATGCAAACCGTCCTTGGATAAATTCCTGATCGTCTTCATCGATGACATTTTGATATATTCACGAACCAAGGATGAGCATGAACAACATTTAAAGTTAACTTTAGAACTACTACAGAACGAGAAATTATACGCAAAATTCTCAAAATGCGACTTCTGGATCCGAGAAGTGCAATTTCTCGGGCATGTGGTTAACGAGAAAGGAATACATGTTGACCCATTCAAGATAGAGGCCATTAAGAACTGGGAAGCACCTAAGACCCCGACTGAGGTGCGACAATTCCTAGGTTTGGCAGGTTATTACCGACGCTTTATCGAAAATTTCTCCAAAATAGCCCAACCATTGACAACCTTAACTCAGAAAGACAAGAAATTCGATTGGGGTGATAAGAGGAAGCAGCGTTTCAATTGTTAAAGCAATATTGTGTTGCGCACCAATTTTGTCCCTACCAAAGGGGAACGATGGTTTTGTCGTGTACTGCGACGCATCACGACAAGGACTTGGCTGTGTCCTGATGCAACAAGACAAAGTTATTGCTTACCCTTCACGACAACTGAAAGTGCATGAGAAAAATTACACTACTCACGATCTCGAATTGGGAGCTGTTGTCTTTGCACTAAAGATTTGGCGACACTACTTATATGGTACCAAGTGTACTATATTCACTAATCATAAAAGCCTTCAGCACATCTTCGATCAGAAGGAACTAAACATGAGACAACGTAGGTGGGTTGAGTTACTGAACGATTATGACTGCGAGATTCGTTATCATCCTGGAAAAGCGAATGTGGTAGCAGACGCTCTGAGTAGGAAAGAACGAAACAAAGCCTTACGGGTGCGAGCGTTAGGAATGACGATTCATATGAGTCTAACTACTCAAATTTGTGATGCTCAGTCTAAAGCACTAAAGGAACATAATTTGAAAAATGAATCTCTTTGCGCAATGGATAAGCAATTTGAGATCATGTCTGATGGAGCTCGATACTTTATGAATTGAATTTTGGTGCCGAATTGTGGGAACTTAAGGGAACTTGTAATGAACGAGGCACAAAAATCAAGATACTCCATCCACCCGGGCTCTGATAAGATGTATTAGGATCTAAAGGAGTTATACTCGTGGCCAAACATGAAAGCCGACATAGCCATTTATGTTAGCAAGTGCCTCACGTGTTCGAAGGTTAAGGCGGAATATCAGAAACCATCTGGATTACTGCACCAACCGGAGATTCCACAATGAAAATAGGAGCAGATTTCTATGGACTTTATCACAAAACTAACCAAGACACCCATCGGTTGTGATACGATTTGGGTAATTGTGGATTGATTGATAAAGTCTGCTCACTTTCTATCAATTAAGGAGACTGATAAGATGGAAAGGTTGACAAGAGTTTATCTCAAAGAGGTTGTTTTGAGACATGGGGTACCGATCTCCATTATTTCCGATCTAGATAGTCGATTTACCTCGAGATTTTGGCAATCATTACAAAAGGCCTTGGGGACACGATTGGATATGAGTACCGCATACCATCCTCAAACAGATGGTCAGAGCAAACGGACCATTAAGACGTTAGAAGACATGCTTAGAGCTTGCGTGATAGACTTTGGAAACCGTTGGGATACTCATCTACCCTTAGCTGAGTTTTCTTACAATAATAGCTATCACACCAGTATCAAAGCCGCCCCGCTTGAAGGATTGTAGGGAAGGAAGTGTCGATCACCACTGTGTTAGACAGAAATCGGTGATAGTCAACTCACTGGTCCCGAGATCATACACGAGACCACTAGAAAAGATCGTTCAAATTCAGAACCGACTCAAAGCCACGCGTGACCGTCAGAAAAGATACACTGACGTGAGACGTAAACCATTGGAATTCCAAGTGGGAGATAAGGTTCTACTTGAAGTCTCACCTTGGAAAGGAGTCATTCATTTTGGCAAACGAGGTAAGCTAAATCCGAGATACATTGGACCATTTGAAATCCTAGCCAGGATTGGTCCTGTAGCTTACAAGCTCAAACTTCCTCAAGAACTTAGTAGTGTTCATGACATTTTCCACGTGTCAAATCTGAAGAAGTGCCTGTCAGATGAAACTCTGGTTATACCACTCGATAAGGTTCAGATTGATGAACAACTTCACTTTATTGAGAAACCCGTGGAGATCCTAGATCGAGAGGTAAAGAAGATGAAACAAAGCCACATTCCCATAGTGAAGGTCCGGTGGAATTCCAGACGGGGACCCGAATTTACTTGGGAACGCGAAGACCAAATGAAGCTCAACTACCTTTACTTGTTGAAACCCTGGAATCTGCAAACAACCCTAACTGAATTTTGGGACGAAATTCTTTCTAACATGGGGAGTATGTGACAACCAGCAATTTTAGGTCAATACCCGACCTTGACTTGGTTATAATTACATCATTAATACTTGATTTTCAATTAAATTCTAATTATTGAAGTCGTTTCATGCATTGAAAAATTTCATATATTGCAAAATTTAAGCATTACATTTCATGCATCGGTGATTCGGCGTAATTACCATTTATACATGCGATACAACCGGCACACACGAACATTGGTGATAATTACTATATGTGTACTAATAAATACTTTAAATTGTTTCAAAGTATTTTAGATTCCAAATTAAATACCCTGGAAAATCTTAAATTTATAAATAAACTAATCGCGTAAATTAATATTTTACCCGGAACGAATCCTTTTAACGGACCTACTAACTACATGATGCATCATTAACATACTATCAATATTTATATATATTTATATATATATATATGATATTATACAACTTGTTACAATATCCTAATGCATTTTAAAAAGTAAAAAGTAAAAATATAAAAATATGTAAAAATACCAATAGTGTAACAAATACCACCCAAATACCCAATACTACACAAAAACTAAAAACCAAACCTCCATTTTCCCCCTTGAAACCGTCCACCCACCCATCACTTCATCTTTTCTTCTTTTCTCCTTTTCAAGAAGAGATTCTTGCTTAACTTGTAAATCCAAGAGTTTCCATTTTGATGCAACTACTTTTCAAGTGATTAAAGAATTATGTCTTCCATTCTACTTTTGGACACTCTTTTCCCTCCTAAAATTTGACCAAGAAGTAAGAGTTGTCAAATCTCAATAAGTCTTACAAGCATATGACAAGAATTGGTGGATGTTAAAAGCAAAAACTCATTCACAATTTACCTACACATTTCACCAACTTCCTTTCTCTTCTCTCCTCCCTTCAAATTTAGTCCAAGAAACCATCACTATCACTTCATTTGATTTCCAACTCACTTTCTACAAATCTTGGGTGATCAAGTGTCATTTTTGAAGACCAAGTGACTCTTGAAGCTTCCAAGCATCCTACAACACCTTCTCTACTTTTCCTTGCTTGGTTCTTAGTTCAAAGGATCAAGTCTTCTTTTTCCTTGCATTTCAAGACTACCATCTCTTTCTCCTTGCTTTTTTAAGGTTAGAACCTTGTTTCTAATCTTCTATACATCACCATGATGTGTTCATGTTCACTAACTCATCCAAAAATGCTCTAGGAAAGTTTAAAAGTAACGAAACATGTAAGACAATTTCTGGCAGATTCATGTTCTGTGTTTTCGACAACATAATTCGACCTAAACATGGTCAAACGAATAGTTTCTTCAGCCTAACAATAACTTTAGGATGTCTAGTTTTTAACTCATCCAACCTTGAAATTTTTAGATAAGTATAACCTATCCAAAACGTACAAACATGATCAAAGTGTTGAACCTGAATTTTTGGCAGAACAGATAGGGCAGAAAGATTGAGGCATAAGTTATGCTTAAAGTAATCAAATGGAGATTTTCCTTCTGTGGTAACTTATCATAAGGTGTTAGGTTTAAAAGTACTCTAGGCTCTATTTGTGAATGTAGGGTTTGACCCCTCAAAAAGGTGAAATCCAAGGACATGTACAGAAAAATGCTGCACTGACATCTGTTGCCTCATGCCCATTTCGAGACACTTAAACTTTGTTACATACTACACAATATACCTTTTTGGAAACCTAAGACATAGATATAGATGTGGTAAAAATATCATATTTTATAAAAAATTCTTGTATAGTGAAAAGAGGATGTCAACCAGACCTAAAAATCCTCTTGTTTCTGTCCATTGTCCATATTCATATAAAGTACACTTTTGGAGGTTTTTGATGAAAAGAAACTCATACACATGAAAAGTATAATGCTATTATACTTAATATAAAACCCATCCAATACATTATGTGTTTTTATGAAGATGACTATAAAAAAAAAATCTAAATAAAACATTAACGACTCAACGTGTGTAACTAGTCAAGTGATATTTTCAAAACTAACTTTGTGGATGAGTTATGCATGACCATCTAGGGTTAGTAATCATGACCTCATGAATATATTGTGATTTGTTTAGGAGATTCCTAGACCAATCATACGTACAGACTATTTGCTAGAATTCACGCGTGCATAGCAGGTGAGTTTCACGGCCCTATTTTACTTATTTTTCTTTTGGGGAGAGTACATGCAAATTACTATTTTCCTGTACACATTTAATTGATAATGATTTCACATGTTATATAAGTTGTTTACTTACCTTATAAAGTCCCCTGTTATCGGACCGTTAGTTTATTTTCCAAAGCGAGGTAATCATGGATAGTTTATTGGGTTTGACTACCCCCACCCGGATTAATTACCCTAATCTTGACTGGAGGTCTAAACGGGTGCATTATTAGCCTGTTCACACTCATGCTTACGGTAGGCATGGGTAGGGGCAATTTGTTACATTTACAGTCTATCTTCGGTTGCGGTGCTTATATAATATTGTAGTATTGTATGATCAACAATTAAATCATGGAAAGACTTGTGGTCCATTACACTGTTTACAATTACTTTCAAACCTGTGAACTCACCAACTTTATATTGACATATTTTCATGCATGTTTTCTCAGGTATTTGACATTTGTGTCAAGTTAAGCTAGCTTGGTCCACATTGCATTTAGGGCCATTCATGCTGTTGGGACATTTATTGTTGCATTTGTCATATTTTGAAAACAATTACATTAGCTCTACTGCTTCCACAATTCAACTCTGAAACAATTATGTATTTTTAAAATTATTTGCATCGTATGTTTACTAAACCATGTAGTTGTCGATCAATGACTATGGTCTCCATGACGTTCACGCTCCACGGGAAACCACCGTGGTTGGGGGTGTGACAATCAGACACCAAAAGGAATCTTCCTGCATCAGACCAAATATGTAGGAGATATCCTCAGTTGATTCGACATGGAGAATGCTTCGACTGCTGGAACTCCATTTGCCACTAACCATGACGTGGCACCCGACGAAAATGGTGATCTGGTTGATGCCACCATGTACGGAGGAATGATCAGATCTCTGATGTACCTCACAGCCTCCCGGCCTGATATTATTTACGCCACGTGTCTTTGTTCCAGATATCAGGAAAACCAAAAGTAAATCATCTCATCAGGGTTAAACAAATCTTTCGTTATCTAAAGGTACTCCCATAGTTGGGTTGTGGTATCCTTATGATGATGACTTTGAGCTTACGGTATATAGTGGCTCAGACTATGGTGGTTGCAAGATGAATTACAAGTCAACATCAGCAGGATGTCAGTTATTTGGTAGACAGTTAGTCACTTGGTAGTGTAATAAGTAGACATCAGTTGCTCTATCAATATGTGAAACTGAATACGTTGCTGCTGCAAGTTGCTGTTCACAAATCATTTGGATTCAACAGCAAATGCGCGACTACGGTTTGCAATTTTCTAAAACCCCTATTTTTGTTGATAATTCTGCTGCAATTGCTGTCACCAAAAATCCAGTCCAACACCCTAAAACAAAAACATCGGTGTTGAATATCACTTTATATGTGATTGTTTTGAAAAACAATTAATCGATGTGAAAATTAATACTGATTTCTACACGCCGACTTCTACACAAAAGCATTTGACAAACCACGGTTTTTATATCTTTTAGAGGTTAATGGCGTGAAAAAGAAAAGTGATGTGATTCAAGAAGACGAAAGTGCTTAGTCCGACAATTAGTTTCTATTTTATTAGTTATTACTTTTTATTTTATTTTCCTGCCTATTAAAATCCAAAAAAAATCACAAAAAGATTTTCGGTTTTACAATTTTAGGGGGAGAATAGTTTATTTTAGTATTTAATTCGTTGCAATATTTAATTACTTAAAAATGAGGGGGAAGGGCAGGTCAGGTGAAAGAAATGAAATCAAATTTGTCAGTATGATTCAAAGTTTATGGAAAATGATAGTACATAGTAAAATTGGTATACTATTGAGTTAACATAGAGAAAGTACACCTAGAGGTTGACAGTTCATTATATGATGTGTTGGTAGATTCAACATAATAGATGAGTAGAATTCATTGGTGAACTATAATTCAAACTAATTTGTTCAACTTTCAGTGGGTTCTCATCTTATCCCTCGTTAACACAATCAACCCATTTCCAATAAGGGGTGACGAGCAAAATAAACGCCCCAAATGTGTATGGATGACCTTATAAATAAGCAAAGCACATGGAAAACTGCTAAAAGCAATCAAGCTAATGACTAATGTTGTTGGTGCGTTGTGTGCAAAAGAAACAAATGCTCTAACAAGAAGATAGGTTATGTGGCTCTCTGTTGTGCCCTTGCACTAACCTAAGGATAAGCATAACCTAAATGTTCTATAATTTATTATTGTTTGTGCCTCTCGGTTGTGCGATGACACTGACCTGAGGCTTGGCATCTCTTTGAAAGCTCTTAGAATAGTCTCTTCTTGTCAAATACTCGTAGACTGCTCAAAAATCGCATAAGGAATGTTGATTACCATATAATTGTGGGATCCAAAAATATTTGTTGAAATAATTAAACCTAACTCATCACCAATGTGCGTCAAAAATCTATGTATGGATTTAAGTGGACAAATATACAGACAATCATCGTGGCTGCAACTTTTGAAAGTTAAAATCATTGTTTGCATCTTATAGCTCTAGTATGATTTATTGAAAGTGCTATTGACTCTCAGACAAAACACGAATCTACCATCAAAGTGCATATGAAAGGGGTCCCAAACGATTCTGATAACCTGTATGATTCCATAATGAATTTTTCCAAAAATGATCAAATAACTTGAAGCTGTTATGCTGAAGAAGTAAAATCAGTTAGATGTAGTCTAAAAGGTTTACACCCATCTGAAACTCAAAACAACAAAAATATGTCTTGTTTTAGTTTTAAATTTCAAATTTGTGTTCTATTTTTAGTCTTTTGTAGTGTAGACATCGGACTATACAACTAGATGAATTTTGTGAATCACTCACTAAAAGGGGTCACGTCTGATGTGACCAATCGGTTCGAAACTAAAAGGATCACGTCTGAGGTGATCAAATGGTGTTAAATTAAAAAAAAGTCAAGTCTGAGATGATCAAAGGGCAAAATGTTTTATCAAAAGTTAAAAATCTTAAGTGTTTGAAAGTGTATGAGTTCAGGCTCATAAGTATGAGCCAACTGTACGATTGAATTATAAGAATGAGCTAATCGCACGTTTGAGCCATACGTATGAGCCAGTCACATGATTGGACCATCGGTATGGATCAACCATGCGATTGGACCACAAGACTGAACTAATCGTACGAATATGAGCCAATCGCAGGACTGAAACCCAGTCGCACGAATGAAGCATGCGTGTGGGTCCAGTCACACGACTAAAATTTAAAATAGTATAAACAAGGGGGTCAGTCGGTCGCAACCCTTACCACCCTTCAAATTCATTGAAATCGCCCATACTCACACACACTCTGCCCAAATTTCTATTGTTGTGATTACTGCCTGATTGTGACCCTAACTTGTTTCTACACATCTACCGATACTTTACAACTAAAATCAACCAAAATTAATGGGTGAATCAAACCCTAAATGATCTAAACTGTTGAGACCTAGAACCGAGACTAAACCCTAAAATAGACCACTTAAATGGACATAAAAGTTGATTTAAAGGACATTAAGTGCTATATCAAGTCCCTGCGAGTCTAACGAGTATAAACACAAAGTCTATGCAGGATGGTTGAAGGGTATAAGTTACAACACAACAACACAAAGAGGAGATAAACTAAACTTAGATCAAACAGTAAACTGGATTAACCAAGCAGTGACACTAAGAACACAAGTAATATAAGAGATAGAACACAAAGAACACAAGTTGTTGGTTTTCAAGAATACAATATATTGCCTTCTCTATGTTCTATTACAAGTGTTACAAAAGCATATTCAAAAGATACAAGAACATGAGATACTTATACAACATCCTACAGCCGGCTATACTTCGAAAGCCAGCTGGATACAATTGACTAGACACACACAAAATCAATTGTAGAGTCAAAAGGCAGATTGCCTTTTGACTTGTGACTATGACATGCCATAGCTCACATCCTTATCTATTCCAAAAAGGATAAAGTACATAAAGTAGAGTTACAGAGTCAAGACCTCAATGTAAGCATGGACCTTTTAACCAAACCATGTTAGTTGGTGACTTGTAGAGTTGTAGCGGAAAGGTGTCCAGCTTTATGGAACAGTACATCAAATAAAGCATGTTACTAAAAGTCTACAGAGGAATCTATCTTCATGAACTTGAAGCTTCCAAACACTTTGTCTCTGAGGCTTCGGAAGACTTCATCTTTGGCTTCGGAAGATGTTGGTCTTGGCTTCGGAAGATTTCACACTTTAGAGTATTTCTGTTGCACATGTGAAACTTCCGAAGAATTCTACTTCAATGCATTTGTGCAGCATGCAGGAAAGACTAAAGATGTTTAGGTTGCATCAGCCTCTTCATTAATCTCTACAAACTCGCCCTAGGTTGATGCTACCAAAACACTTAGAAAACTTTTGATATTAACAGTCCTCATTAGGATGATCACCATTCCTTTCTTCATAAGATGATTAGGATCCTTCAGGCTGTCAAACTGTCTTCTCATGTCAAAGAGGCCATGTAGAGGCAACTGAAACATATCTTGCCATGAATAAATGTCTTCAATGCCTTGATATCTAATAACATGCCACCTTTACGGATTTGTGGTGTATGTCCAAGACAAGATGAGTCTTCATGATGCTAGAGGAGCTACTGAAGTTGGAGTTGATTGAGCATTCTCTGGCTGCACATCCTCAGGCTGTTCTGATTCATCTTGAGGTTCAGAAGGGGATGCAGGCTTCTTCTTCTTCTTAAACTTTGGTTTGGAAGCCATCCTCTTCTTTCTCTTTCCAAATTTTAACTGAGAAGACCAGCCTGCAGCAACAGATTGATCTTCACTGTCTTTCTCAATTGGGACTTCCTCGCTCTCAGGTTCAGATGGAGAGGGAGGTTGACCCGGCTGTGGATCAGAAGACACAGCATGCTGAGCATAAGTAGGAGGTCCGAGTTGTGTTGTGTCTGTTTGTACAACCTTAACCTCCACTTCAGGTGGGGCTTGACTTGGAGTGGAGTGTAAGTCAGTGAGCTCTCCACTCTTAATTTTCTGCTTGATTACCCAGATATGCTCATCCATAGTGGATAGAGACATGGGTCCAAGTCTCCTTCCGGAGAATCCATACAGCATCAAGAAGCTCATCATCCTCTGCCTATCAGCAGCCTTCTTCATGCTCTTTTGGACGATGACTCTTGATTTTGCAGCTTCTTCCCTTAGCTTCTTCTTTGTTGTTTTTCTTTCATTGACTAACTCAAGCTCAAGTTGTTTTATGTACTCAAACTCAATATAGTCATAAGGTAAGGGAAGGAGTGCATCTGCCTGATAGAGGCCTGTGGCACTCAGGTAGTTAATCATCTTGATTTTGTCTTCTTCCTTATCTACCTGAGGTTCTTGTTGAACCACATCCTCTTGTTCAGGACTTTTTTGAATTGGTGAGAGGGTAGGCATACCTTTGTACAGTCTTTTTCTTCTTCTCTCTTCTTTGACTTGTACTAGGAGTTCTGCATCTTCTGCCTCCTTCTTCTCTCTTGACCTTTCCAGGTCAACCAGCTCATTCAATTCATCCAAGGGGAGAGAAATGACACTATCTATGTCATAGTTCCTAGTCTGCAGGTAGTTGATCCTGACTGCCCTTAACTCATCATTCTGAGTATCTGGTCTGGGGGTAGCCCTGATTGCAGACTCCATGAGTCTTGGAGACTCAGTAGAGGAACTTTTTCCCCTTAGCCTCCTTTTCCTCTCTCTCTCCTCCTCCTCAATTCCTCAGATGTCATCTTTCTTTTCCGTTTGTCACTCTCAGACCTTTGTGACTCAGGGTGGATAGAGCTTTGGCCTTCATTGCTCGTTGCAGCATCATTGCAGGTGTCTCAGAAGGAATATAGATCTCTGCAGCAGTTGGAGATGATGAGACAGGGCTCTCAGGTTCTGTCACTGGGCCTTCAGTCAAGGATTCCCCTATGAAGCTAATCTTAGGGTCTGCCTCAACATCTAGTTGACTGATGACATTGCCTGATTGCCCTAGTCTCCTTCTTAGGCTGAACTCTGCAATGATCCTGTCTTGGATTCTTTTAGCCAATCTATCAGCTTGTCTTGATTGGCTTGGGTTGACAAGTGGCATGTTGACTAGATCCAGACCTTCATAGTAGTCCAAGTTCTGAAAATTAAAGACTTCTTGCTGTCCTTGAACTCTTATGATGATGAGGGCCTTCCTGTAGTCTGAGACCTTCATAGTAGTCTGAGACAAGTATTTAAGATTAGGAAGATAAATTTGAAAACTCATCCGAAGGTAAATTTCTTAGACAGTTATTTATTTTGAAGGTACGATTTACTTCCGAAGTTAAAAACATAACTTCCGAAGTATCAGAAATTTTCAAAAATCTAAGGAAAGTCTTCAAAAAAAGTTTTTCATTCAAAGAAAACATGAGCTTATGAAAGTGATGAACTAGACAACTTAGGATACATATAAATTTTAAGGAAATAATAAGAATTAGTTTTAACAAAGATCTACTCAAGGTTGATCATCCCAATAGCTCATATAAGATATTTAAATCTCTGTTCATCAAAAGCCTTTGTAAACAGATCAACATATTGTTCATCTGTCTGAACCTTGACTAGTTTATTTAATCCCTTTTCATAGTTATCTCTTATTAAATGATACCTGATATTGATGTGCTTTGTCCTTGAGTGCTGCACAGGGTTCTCTGTGATTGAGATAGAACTATTGTTGTCTATGTGAATGGGAATCTCCTTGAAGTTTAACCCATTGTCCAGCATCTGATTTTGAATCCAAAGCACTTGAGCACAACAGCTTGTAGCAGCAATGTATTCAGCTTCAGCAGTTGATGCAGAGACACAGGATTGTTTCTTGCATTGCCATGAGACAACCCTTCCACCAAGAAATTGACATCCCCCGGGTGTAGACTTTGCAGTCATGTTGCAACCACCATAATCACTATCTGTATAGGCATACAGATTGAAGTCAGAATTCTTAGGATACCATAGGCCAAGTGTTGATGCACCTTTGAGGTATCTTAGAATCCTCTTGATAGTGATAAGGTGAGACATCTTAGGCTTGGCTTGATATCTCGCACAAATACATGTAGCAAACATGATATCAGGCTTGTTAGCAGTAACATACATAAGAGACCCAATAATAGCCCTATATAAATGCTCATCTACACACTCCCCCTCAAGATCAGGACCAAGAAAGTGGTTTCAGGCTATGGGTGTCTTAGCAATCTTACAGTCAGTCATATTAAACCTCTTGAGTATGTCCTGAACATATTTTGATTGACTTATGAAGATGCCATCTTCAACTTGCTTGACTTGAATTCCTGAAAAGAAGTTGAATTCCCCCATGGCAGTCATTTCAAATCTGTCTTTCACCAGCTTCTCAAAGTCTTTGTAGAGCTTTGGATTAGTTGAACCAAAGATGATGTCATCCACATATACTTGAACTAGAAATATGTCTTTTCCTTGTCCTTTGATGAAGAGAGTTTCATCTATAGTACCCCTCCTGTATCCATGTTTACAGAGATACTCAGACAGTGTCTCTTACCACTTCCTGAGTGCCTGATGCAGCCCATAGAGATATTTGTCAAGCTTGCAGACATAATCAGGATTATCAGGATCTACAAAACAAGGTGGCTGTTTGATATAAACCCCTTCATCTAGCACTCCATACAAAAAGGCACACTTCACATCGAGTTGAAAGACCTTGAAGTTCTTGGATGCAGCAAATGGCAGGAATATCCTAACAGCTTCTAATCTTGCCACTAGAGCAAAGACATCAGTGTAGTCAATCCCTTCTTCTTGTGTGTATCCTTGAACAACCAGTCTAGCTTTGTTCTTGATGATGATTCCTCTATCATCTTTCTTGTTCCTAAACACCCATTTGGTTCCAATGGTAGTCTTCCCAGAAGGAAGAGGACAAAGGTTCCAAACATTCTGCCTTTTGAATTGAAGCAGCTCTTGTTGCATAGCTTCAACCTAACTTCCATCCTTTAGAGCTTCATCAACTTTCTTTGGCTCTATCTGGGACATAAAATAAGAGTGAAGACAAACATTTGCTTCATGGGTTTGTCCTCTTGTCTTTACCCCTAAGACAACATCTCCAATGATGCTTGTTGTAGGGTGAGACTTGTGGATCATAAGCTGAGGGATCACAACAAGTTGTTGAGAGAGATCTAAATTTGAAAAATTTAGATCTGGCATAGATGTTTCTCCCACCACATCAGCACAGTTTTCAAGTGAAACTTGATCCAAGTAGTGTGTGACATCATTGATGTTCTCATCTATGGTGTGGTTAGTGGCATCAAGAAATTCTTGGTCACTGTCACCATCACCATTGTTGTCTTCCACAGTTGAAGTGTTCTTATCTGGTTGTAGAGCCTTTGAGCTGGAATTTGAAGGCATACCAGATGTATCAGCTAAATTTGTCATCATTGGGCTGACAGAAACCTCATTTGCAGAAGTGGTTCCAACTGGAGTTGAAGATATGTGTCTTGAGGATCTTCCTAGCTCAAATCTTTGATCAGGATCATCTATATTTAAATTCTTTGCAGATCCTGAAACATTCTCATAGGATTTGTTAAAACAGTTGGTAACCAAATCAAGATCAAACAACCAATCCGGACCAGAACCAGTAACACAAGGTGTGTGTTCATTAAAAGTCACATTGGCTGACTCCTCAACAATTTTAGTTATGAGATTATACACTCTATAAGCCTTAGCTTGGGAAGAGTATCCAATAAAGTGTCCATCATCTGATTTCTTAACAAACTTGGCAATTTGATCTTTGGTATTCAAGATGGTGCAAGGACATCCAAATGACCTGAGAAAACCAATAAAAGGTCTCCTCTTATGCCAAAGTTCATAAGGAGTCTTGCCATGAGTCTTAACTACTAAAACTTTGTTCTGCACATAGCAGGTAGTGTTGACTGCCTCTGCCCAAAAGGTGATGGGCAGTTTAGAGTCAGACAACATGGTTCTTGCAGCTTCAATCAGTGTCCTATATCTCCTCTCAGCAACACCATTTTGCTGAGGAGTCCTGGTAGCACTAAATTGCCTTGTAATACCTTTTCATCATAGAATGTTTCAAGGATATGGTTCTTAAATTTGGTTCCTTGATCACATCTTATGATCTTGACATTGTGACTAGGTTGATTCTCAATCTTCAAGATGAAATTCTTTAGAATCTCAGGAGTCTCATCCTTAGTTCTAAGGAAGAAAACCTAAGTGAATCTTGTAAAGTCATCTGTGATCACTAGATAGTATAAGGTCCTTCCTAAACTCATTACACTGGTGGGGCCAAAGAGAGCCATATGTAACAAGTGTAGGGGTGTAGTGATGGAGTTCTTTTCCTTAGGCTTGTCAGATACCTTATGTTGCTACCCTTTCAGGCATGCAACATAGTGGTCATCACTTCTAAAATCTTTCTTTGGCATTCCAGTTACCAAGTCATGCTTAATTAACTTATTCATGTTCTTAAAGTTTACATGGCACATTCTTTTATGCCATAGGAAAGACTCATCATTATTGGCTTTAGACAGAAAGCATGAAACTTCTCCAGAGGGAGAGGTTTCTTGCAAATCCAGCATGTACATGTTTCCTTTCCTGGGGGCTCTAAGCAGGATATGCTCATGAGGAATGACCACACCAGGCTTAAGAACAATGCACTCATGCTCAGTAAAGAGCATGTTATGAATCTGATCACAAAATTGAGATACACTGAGAAGATTGTATCCAAGCTCCTTAAGAAAGTTTACCTTTTCTATGTTGAGCTTACCATTTGTGACCTTGCCCTTTCCAGAAATGTAACCGCCTTCATCTCCTCCAAAACCAACTGGTCCTCCATCAATCCTTTCAATGTTCAGGAGTAGTGACCTATTGCCAGTCATGTGCCTGGAGTAGCCACTGTCTATGATCCAGACATTTCTGTCTGTCTTCAGCTATCCCTACACAAAAGAGAATGATTAGTTACATCTGGAAACCCAAGCCTTGCTTGTCTTGGGCTTATTTGCAGAAGGTAATTCAACAGTAATAGATCATATGGTTGTACTAAGAGGATCTTGAGCTGTTCTTCATGGAGAAATCTTATTCACTTGGTCTTTCTTAGACGTCCACACCACCTTTGGAGTCTTGGACTTGACCTTTAAAACTTTAGAAGCTTTTGTAACTTTAGAAGTTTTGATGACTGAACCTTCGGAAGATTTTGCAAACACTACAGCAGACTTTAGTGCTTCGGAAAAACTCCTTTCTTCCGAGACCAAATATTCTTCCGAAGAGAATTTTCCACTTCCATTATTCTTAGATTTGGAACTTTCGAAGGAAACTGATTTTCCTTCCAAAGCTTGAATCCTCTTAGAACTCTTTGAAGCCTTTGTTTTGGCCATATGGACAGTACCTTTAGGATTGAAGGGACAATCCTTGGCAATATGAGTGGTGCTGTCACACATAACATAATTCATCTTCTTCTTCACAAGAGCCTTGTCTTGAGAGTAAGACTGTCTTTGGTCACTTCCCTTCTCCACCTTCATCTTTGCAGATGCTGAGACAGTCCTCTTGGGCTGAGGACTGTGCTTGGAGTTTGATGGTCCAGGCTGTGCAACAGTGGTACATAGCGGATCAGTCTTCTTGCTACTGAGATGAGTTGAACAAGAACCAGAACTCTTAGCAGAGGAGTTTTGGTTGATGTCTTCACTCCCTACCACTTTAAACCCTGCAGAAATAAAAACCTGTTTCTGCTTAGAGTCAAAAGTAGCCTTGATCTCTTGAGCCTTCCTTGCCTTTCTTTTGCTCTTTCTGATCAAGTTCTTTCTCATTGACTTGGTCATCACAATCTTCACTTTCTCCTTAGAAGGATAGTGGCCCTTCTTGGAATCCTCTTCTTCACTCTTTGTAGAGGGATTCTTCACTATCTCTTCTTTATCCTCCTCACTCATAGGATCTATGAGAGGAAGCTCATCTTCACAAGTTCGACACCTAGGAGATCTTATAGACATGATTGTGTGTGGAGGAGCTATCTCGTTTGATCCTAGTCCCTGCATGTTTTGATAGCACACTTTGTTGTGCAGGGATGAGGATATCATGTTCTTGAAGGTGTCCTCTTCAAGAACACTCTTTTCTGCCCTGGCTTTCCTGATCACAAGCTCAGCCTGGCACTCAGTTTACTTGGGTATGAGATCTTTAATTTGAGTCCTAAAATCTGTGTGTTCATGTTTTAGAACTGAAATGGTTTTCTTTAAGTCCTCTATTTTTAGCTTATAATCATTTTCAAACTTTCTAAAATCAGATTTTAAAATGTTTAAGGACTCAACATCAGATCTCAGTTCCAAGTTATAGGACCTGTACCTGTTAACTTTAGCGATGCATTCAGGAGTACAAAAATGTTCCAATACCTTGGCTTCATCATGATCTGCCATCAGTGCTTGGTTTGGAGAAGCATCTTCCACCTGAAAGCTCCAGTCAAGGCCTCCTTCTTCAACATCAATAGCAGCTTGCTGCTTTGAGTTCTCATTATGGAGAGCTTTGTCAGTGTTGTTCGGTCTGGATTGTGTTTGGCCAACATTTGTTCTAGGTGCCTTACACTCTGTGGCAAAGTGGCCCATGAAGTTACAATTGTAACACTTGACTTTGCCTTTGTCCAGTCCAAACTTTCCACTAGTTGCATTGCTTGGAAACTTTCTTCCATTCCTCTTGTAGAACTTCTAGCCTTTGTGAGTGAAAAGAGCCATCTGCTGGACTATTTCCGTATATTCCAGATCATCTGGATGGATACAATCTAGGTCTTCAAGAGTGAAAAGAGAGTTGCCATAGCTTTCATCAGAAGACACAAAAGCTTGAGAAGAGTTGTCTCTTGGAATGGGCTTCCTTGAGTGTAGTTCTCCTTTGGTGTCTCTGGGAAGGTGATGAAAGGACCCTTTGTGAGTTGTCAGGGTAGCATAAGAGATGATGTTTGGGTTCTATGCTATCCCTTTCAACCACATGTAGGGCTGAACCTATCTGATTGTTGGAGTTTCCAGATGAACCTTGCATGTTCATCTCCATCTGGTAGCCACTGAGAATCCCATATAACTCTGTCAGAGTAAGAGTTTTGAGATTTTAAGTTCTCTTGATCACCACACAGTAGTATGTCCATTGCCTAGGAAGTGAGGACATGAACTTCCTTACAATATCTCTGTTTTCAAGAGAAACTCCTCCATCCACTAGGGTATCCACAATCTCAACATACCTGAAGTACTGCTGAGTCATGGTCTCACCTGTTTTGAAGGTGAAGTTTTCAAACTTCTGCTTCAGGAGATCCTTCTTGTTCTCCTTGGCTTCAGAAGAACCCTCATACATCAGTTTCAGTGCATCCCATAACTGCTTGGCTGTTTTGCACTTCTTGAAACCTCTATACACAGAGCTTGGAAGGGCAGTTTGAAGAGCTGTCATGGCTTTTCTTTCTATCTCTACTCTCTTCCTATCTTCATCAGAGTAGTTAGCCACATCTTTGGGATCATACCAGCACTAGTAGTAGAAGGTGTGCTGGGTATGAAAGGTCCATTTTCAATAGACACCCATATTCTTGAATCAAGAGACCTAATGAAACTTCCATTCTTAAACACCAGGTGTCAAACTCATCAAGAGTGATCAATGGGGATTTGTTCATGGTTGCAGTTTCCATATCAGTTTTGGAAATGGCTGCCATTTGAAAAGTTTAGTATTTGTGTGTGTGAGAGGGATCTTAAGATGGTGAGATCTTATATCAAGAGCCTGGATAGCTCTGATACCAAATGCAAGATCGTTGAAGGGTATAAGTTACAACACAACAACACAAAGAGGACATAAACTAAACTTAGATCAAACAGTAAACTGGATTAACCAAGTAGTGACACTAAGAACACAAGTAATATAAGAGACAGAACACAAAGAACACAAGTATTTGGTTTTCAAGAATACAATATATTGCCTTCTCTATGTTCTATAACAAGTGTTACAAAAGCATATTCAAAAGCTACAAGAACATGAGATACTTATACAACATCCTACAACCGGCTATACTTCGAAAGCCAACCGGATACAATTGACTAGACACACACAAAATCAATTGTAGAGTCAAAGGCAGATTGCCTTTTGACTTGTGACTATGACATGCCATAGCTCACATCCTTATCTATTACAAAAAGGATAAAGTACATAAAGTAGAAAGTTACAACTCAAGAACTCAATGTATAGTTACCAAAAGCATGGACCTTTTCACCAAACCATGTTAGTTGGTGACTTGCAGAGTAGCAGCGAAAAGGTGTCCAGCTTTATGGAACAGTACATCAGATAAAGCATGTTACTAAAAGTCTACAGAGGAATCTATCTTCATGAACTTGAATCTTTGAAAGACTTTGTCTCTAAGGCTTCGGAAGACTTCATCTTTGGCTTTGGAAGATGTTGGTCTTGCCTTCGGAAGATTTCACACTTTAGAGTATTTCTATTGCACATGTGAAACTTCCAAAGCATTCTACTTCAATGCACTTATGCAGCATGCAGGAAAGACTAAAGATGTTTAGGTTGCATCAGCCTCTTCATTAATCTCTACAAACTCGCCCCAGGTTGATGCTACCAAAACACTTAGAAAACTTTAGATATTAACAGTCCTCGTTAGGATGATCACCATTCCTTTCTTCATAAGATGAGTAGGATCCTTCAGGCTGTCAAAGTGTCTTCTCATGTCAAAGAGGCCATGCAGAGGCAACTGAAACATATCTTGCCATGAATAAATGTCTTCAATGCCTTGATATCTAATAACATGCAACCTTCCTGGATTTGTGGTGTATGTCCAAGACAAGATGAGTCTTCCTGATGCTAAAGGAGCTACTGAAGTTGGAGTTGATTGAGCATCCTCTGGCTGCACATCCTCAGGCTGTTCTGATTCATCTTGAGGTTCAGAAGGGGATGCAGGATTCTTCTTCTTCTTAGACTTTGGTTTGGAAGCCATCCTCTTCTTTCTCTTTCCAAATTTTAACTGAGAAGACCAGCCTGCAGCACCAGATTGATCTTCACTGTCTTTCTCAATTGGGACTTCCTCGCTCTCAGGTTCAGATGGAGAGGAGGTTGACCCTGCTGTGGATCAGAAGATGAAGCTTGCTGAGCATTAGCAGGAGGTCCGAGTTGTGTTGTGTCTGTTTGTACAACCTTAACCTCCACTTCAGGTGGGGCTTGACTTGGAGTGGAGTGTAAGTCAGTGAGCTCTCCACTCTTAATTTTCTGCTTGATTACCCAGATATGCTCATCCATAGTGGATAGAGACATGGGTCCAACTCTCCTTCCGGATAATCCATACAACTTCAAGAAGCTCATCATCCTCTGCCTATCAGCAGACTTCTTCATGCTCTTTTGGACGATGGCTCTTGATTTTGCAGCTTCTTCCCTTAGCTTCTTCTTTGTTGTTTTTCTTTCCTTGACTAACTCAAGCTCAAGTTGTTTTATGTACTCAAACTCAATATAGTCATAAGGTAAGGGAAGAAGTGCATCTGCCTGATAGAGGCCTGTGGCACTCAGGTAGTTAATCATCTTGATTCTGTCTTCTTCCTTATCTACCTGAGGTTCTTGTTGAACCACATCCTCTTGTTCAGGACTTTTTTGAACTGGTGAGAGGGTAGGCATACCTTTGTACAGTCTTTTTCTTCTTCTCTCTTCATTGACTTGTACTAGGAGTTCTGCATCTTCTGCCTCCTTCTTCTCTCTTGACCTTTCCAGATCAACCAGCTCATTCAGTTCATCCAAGGGAGAGAAATGACACTATCTATGTCATAGTTCCTAGTCTGCAGATAGTTGATCCTGACTACCCTTAGCTCATCATTCTTAGTATCTGGTCTGGAGGCAGCCCTCATTGCAGACTCCATGAGTCTTGGAGACTCAGTAGAGGAACTTTTTCCCCTTAGCCTCCTTTTCCTCTATCTCTCCTCCTCCTCAATCTCCTCAGATGTCATCTTTCTTTTCCGTTTGTCACTCTCAGACCTTTGTGACTCAGGGTGGAGAGAGCTTTGGCCTTCATTGCTCGTTGCAGCATCGTTGCAGGTGTCTCAGAAGGAATATTGATCTCTGCAGCAGTTGAAGATGATGAGACAGGGCTCTCAGGTTCTGTCACTAGGCCTTCAGTCAAGGATTCCCCTATGAAGCTAATCTTAGGGTATGCCTCAACATCTAGCTGACCGATGACATTGCCTGATTGCCCTAGTCTCCTTCTTAGGCTGAACTCTGCAATGATCCTGTCTTGGATTCTTTTAGCCAATCTATCAGCTTGTCTTGATTGGCTTGGGTTGACAAGTGGCATGTTGACTAGATCCAGACCTTCATAGTAGTCCAAGTTCTGAAAATTAAAGACTTCTTGTTGTCCTTGAACTCTTATGATGATGAGGGCCTTCCTGTTGTTGTCATACCTCCACCCAATGATGTGATTGAAGGATGGTGAAGGTGACTTAGCCCTTGGTATCCCATTCTTAAACAGATTCTGTATGAAGGAGTCTGTGTAGTCCACATCCATGTGAACTAGAGGAGGTTGCTGAGAATGCACAGTTGCAAGTGAGGATGGTGAGTCCTCAATGTCCACTCTCTCTAAAGAACTCCCAGGTTCTGTGGCTGTAATGACTTTCTACCCCTTTTTGGTAGCATCACCCACTTGCATAGGTGAGCCGGAGGATAGGTCAATCACATCCATAGGTTGTTATCTTCTGGTTGAGCTCTCCTTCAGGGTCTCCCATCTAGTTTTTCCTTAAGATATGAAATCTCAAGTTGCTAGTCATTGATCCTGTTTTGTAAGGTAGTCACCTGAGATTCAAGGTGACTGACCTTTGAGACTAGGTAAGTGCATGTTTTAGACAGTTTTTCCACTTTTAGTCTTAGATCCCCCTCATCTTCATCAGAAGAATCACTAGGGTGGAGAAGATTGGACCAAAGTCCTTTCTCTCATGACCAGTTCTAAGTTCTTGACTACTACATTTCCTCTGCTCACTGGCATTCTCAGTTGAGATGTCAGTGGGTTGAGTTGCCATGGTTGAGGTCTTAATGATGTAATCACTTTCAGAAGTGAGAGCCTCTTCCATATGGACATCCTGAATAGATTCAGGAGTGTCCACCTCAGTTGTAGGTGACTGATGTGGGATAGATGTAGGAGACTCTGGAGTACTCATCTCTCTTTGAGTATAGGGAAAGAAGAGAGATTCATTATACTCACTGAAACCTATATCTTCATCGGTATAGAACTCAGGGTTGGGAATGGGTTCGTTGAGATCTATAGGCTGGGGATGGTAAATGTCCCCTGAAGGTTGATCACTTGAGTGTTGAGACTCAGAGTGATGGCTTAAGGCAGTAGGGCTAATGAGCTCATCAGGCTGAGCATGAGGAACCTCAGCACTGATTCTTGAAGAGATGGGAGTGGTTTGCTTCTCAGGAGAAGTGAGAGCTCCAGTGTCCACTTCTTCTAGTATGGGTGAGTATATAGGGGCCTCCACTGACTAAATAGTCTGAGCAGGGGTTCGTTTGGATTTTCTTTGGTAGGTGATGGAGATTTGAGGCTGTGTGGGTGGTTGGGAAGTAGCAGGTGTGGGTTTTAACACTAGCTTATGCTGCTAGGTTGTCACCTTAAGCAATGAGCTCTAACATTTTTCGAACTAGGTCTGTTTCTACCCCAGATAATCCAACACTGGACTTTCTCAGTATTTTAAAGATGCTAGGCTTCATTTGTCCCAATTTAAGAATGTTACATGTTTCCCTTAACTGTGAGCCCAGTTCACAGTTAAGAATGTACTAGACATATCTAGGAAACATGTAATATTCTAAGGAGTCTAAATTTGCAAGTAAATTTGTATAAATAAACTGAGAGTACCTGAACTTCACCCCTTGAACCATTCCATGGACTATGAAGGAGAGATCTTCAGGAATCTGGTCCCATCCACCATGCTTGTTTGAGAAGCTGTGGATGACCACATGGAGTAGGAATCTCCATTGGGATGAGACCTTCCTTTTCCTGAATATCTTTACAGAGAAATCTCCCTCATATCCCATCTGCTCAAAGGAATGATTGACAGCTTCCTTTGGGAAGAACACCTCACCTTCTTCATCATCTACCTAAAGATGTCGGTTGATGATGGCCGGAGTGATGAAGATTGTTCTTCGCTGCACTGTGGCAGACAGTGCCTTCTCCCTATCCATAACGACCTCTTGGCAGGTCTTCCAGAATTCAAGCAACTGATCCTCATAGAGTGGAGGATCAATGGTTAGGGAGGTGAAGTAGTTCGACAGAGTTAAGAAATGGCAACCCTCTGAGAAATGAGGATCTTTCTCAGAGCGTAACAGAGCAACTTGATTGTGTTGTCTGTGTAGCTGCATAGTAAAGTTGGGATCATTTCTGTGAGCGAGGTTGGCCATTTTGAAGTAGCTTAAGGACGAAGAAAGAAGAAAGAAAGAAATTTCAGAGAGAAATATGGGGTTTTAGGTTTGGAGGAAGACAGATGATAGAAAGAGGGGGGAAAGCGTTGGGTTTATATGTGAGAAGGATTTCAGATAAAGTTTAATGAAAGAGGATAAACTTTGAAATCTGGATGTCTGTCCCACCTCTGAAAAAGTAGTTTACTTTTTGCTCAAAAAGTAGTTTTCTTGGAAAACAAAAAGCTTCCGAAGGTTAATTATGTTCGGAAGTTTTGATTAAAAAGCCTCCGAAGCTAAAATGACCTCGGAAGATTTTCCTGAGAGGTTTGAAAATTTTGCTTCGGAAGAAAAATTAAAACCTGAGTGTTTTGTGTATAAACTAACAAAGCTTCCGAGTTTTAATTTTGTACGATTTCATATTCCCAAAACACATAGAATATTGATGCGGTTAGTACGTCATGATCCAAGTCGGGTTATACCCAATAACAAGCTATACAAACACCAACTATTATTTATTTGTTGATAAGATCATACAATAAATATTGACACCTATTTAGTAAATTGGTTTTCTAAATATTGCTTTTGTGAAAGAACAATATTATTTGGATAATTTGTTCATGAGATATTTATTTCATACATTATTTAAGTTGGTTAAATAATGTCAAATAAAAAGTATGTCATGTTATAAAATTAAACTATGTTTTAATTTTGTAACTTAATATGCTTGGAAGTGTAGTTTTTATAAAACATTCAAAAGAGAGGGAAACCCTTTTGGGTTGAAGTTTTCGGCCGCCCTTATGCGCCATTAGGAGGATGTGTCTTGCTTCTTGTTCTTTGCAAAAGTTAACTCACATTATCACTCAACCCTCTTTGCTACACTCTCTCTCTCTCACACACACACAAAGGCAAGATTTTCTCTCTTTGAAGACAGCAACATTTTCGGACTGAAGAAGCCAAAACCAAAGCTGAAAAATCGTTTTTCTTAGTTGTTTTGGCTGATTTGGATTGCTCTTCTAAGGGGTTTTCTTGTGGTGTAAAGCTCCCTAACAAAGCAAGGTGTTTGGAAGAAGCTTGTGGGTATTACAACTTGAGGTTCTCTTCTTTGAGGGCTGCATAAACAATATCATCATCATCTTCATCTCATCCTTCTTTCATTCGTTTTTGAAGGCTGCAGAAAGGTAGTTATGGCAGCCCCTTGTGGCTGTCATATTATGTTGTTTTATGTTCACATAGAATGCTCATTCACTTACAATGATCCTTTGATATTTGATTTTGTTTTATACATTTATATGGTCACCTAAAGAACATGTTTTACAGCTTATAAGTAAGTTTATAATATTGTCTTTCCGCTGCGATTTCAGAATGTTTAAGAGGTTAAACTATGATCTTGTGTTCAAACAAACCCACCAAAAAACTTGAGTGCTTTGTGTATAAACTAACAAAGCTTCCGAGATTTAATTTTGCTTTGGAAGTAAATGGTCATTGAAAATGAGTAAGTGTCTGAGACAAGTATTTAAGATTAGGAAGATAAATTTGAATACTCTTCCGAAGGTAAATTTCTTAGATAGTTATTTATTTTGAAGGCATGATTTACTTCCGAAGTTAAAAACATAACTTTCGAAGTATCATAAATTTTAAAAAATTTAAGAAAAGTCTTCAAAAAAAATTTTTCATTCAAGAAAACATGAGCTTATGAAAGTGATGAACTAGACAACTTAGGATACATATAAATTTTAAGGAAATAATAAGAATTAGTTTTAACAAAGATCTACTCAAGGTTGATCATCCCAATAGCTGATATAAGATATTTAAATCTCTGTTCATCAAAAGCATTTGTAAACAGATCAACATATTGTTCATTTGTATGAACCTTGACTAGTTATTTGATCCTTTTTCATAGTTATCCTTTATTAAATGATACCTGATATTGATGTGTTTTGTCCTTGAGTGCTGCATAGGGTTCTCTATGATTGAGATAGAACTGTTGTTGTCTATGTGAATGGGAGTCTCCTTGAAGTTTAACCCATAGTCCAGCATTTGATTTTGAATCCAAAGCACTTGAGCACAGCAGCTTGCAGCAGCAATGTATTCAGCTTCAGCAGTTGATGCAGAGACACAAGATTGTTTCTTGCATTGCCATGAGACAACCCTTACACCAAGAAATTGACATCCCCCAGATGTAGACTTTGTAGTCATGTTGCAACCACCATAATCACTATCTGTATAGGCATACGGATTGAAGTCAGAATTCTTGGGATACCATAGGCCAAGTCTTGATACACCTTTGAGGTATCTTAGAATCCTCTTGATAGTGATAAGGTGAGACATCTTAGGGTTGGCTTGATATCTTGCACAAATACATGTAGCAACATGATATCAGGCCTGCTAGCAGTAAGATACATAAGAGACCCAATCATAGCCCTATATAAATGCTCATCTACACACTCCCCCTCAAGATCAGGACCAAGAGAGTGGTTTCTAGCTATGGGTGTCTTAGAAATCTTACAGTCAGTCATATTAAACCTCTTGAGTATGTACTGAACACACTTTGACTGACTTATGAAGATGCCATCTTCAACTTGCTTCACTTGAATTCCCAGAACGAAATTGAATTCCCCCATGGCACTCATTTCAAATCTGTCTTTCATCAGCTTCTCAAAGTCTTTGCAGAGCTTTGTATTAGTGGAACCAAAGATGATGTCATCCACATATACTTGAACTAGAAATATGTCTTTTCCTTGTCCTTTGATGAAGAGAGTTTCATCTATAGTACCCCTCCTGTATCCATGTTTACAGAGATACTCAGACAGTGTCTCATACCACTTCCTGGGTGCCTGATGCAGCCCATAAAGAGCTTTGTAAAGCTTGCAGACATAATTAAGATGATCAGGATCTACAAAACTAGGTGCTGTTTGACATAAACCTCTTCATCTATCACTCCATACAAAAAGGCACACTTCATATCAAGTTGAAAGACCTTGAAGTTCTTGGATGTAGCAAATGGCAGGAATATCCTAACAGCTTCTAATCTTGCCACTGGAGGAAAGACATCAGTGTAGTCAATCCCTTCTTCTTGTGTGTATCCTTGAATAACTAGTCTAGCTTTGTTCTTGATGATGATGCCTCTATCATCTTTCTTGTTCCTAAACACCCATTTGGTTCCAATGGTAGTCTTCCCAGAAGGAAGAGGACAAAGGTTCCAAACTTTCTACCTTTTGAATGGAAGCAGCTCTTGTTGCATAGCTTCAACCCAACTTCCATCCTTTAGATCTTCATCAACTTTCTTTGGCTCTATCTGGGACATAAAACAAGAGTGAAGACAAACATTTGCTTCATGGGTTTGTCCTTTTGTCTTTACCCCTGAGACAACATCTCCAATGATGTTTGTGGTAAGGTGAGACTTGTGGATCCTAAGCTGAGGGATCACATCAAGTTGTTGAGAGAGATCTAAATTTGAAAAATTTAGATCTCGGCATAGATGTTTCTCCCACCACATCAGCACACTTTTCAAGTGAAACTTGATCCAAGCAGTGTGTGACATCATTGATGTTTTCATCTATGGTGTGGTTAGTGGCATCAAGAAATTCTTCGTCACTGTCACCATCACCATTGTTTTCTTCAACAGTTGAGGTGTTCTTATCTGGTTGTAGAGCCTCTGAGCTGGAATTTGAAGGCATACCAGATGTATCAACTAAATTTGTCATTGTTGGGCTGGCAGAAAGCTTATTTGCAGAAGTGGTTCCAACTAGAGCTGAAGATATGTGTCTTGAGGATCTTCCTAGCTCAAATCTTGGATGAGGATCATCTGTATTTAAATTCTTTACAGATCCTGAAACATTCTCACAGGATTTGTTAAAACAGTTAGTAACCAAATCAAGATCAAACAACCAATCCGGACCAGAACCAGTAACACAAGGTGTGTGTTCATTGAAAGTCACATTGGCTGACTCCTCAACAATTCTAGTTATGAGATTGTACATTCTATAAGCCTTAGCTTGGGAAGAGTATCCAACATAGTGTCCATCATCTGATTTCTCAGCAAATTTGGCAATTTGATCTTTGGTATTCAAGATAGTGCATGGACATCCGAATGACCTGAGAAAACTAATAAAAGGTCTCCTCTTGTGCCAAAGTTCATAAGGAGTCTTGCCATGAGTCTTAACTATTAAAACTCTGTTCTGCACAGAGCAGGCAGTTTTGACTACCTCTGCCCAGAAGGTGATGGGCAGTTTAGCGTCAGACAACATGGTTCTTGCAGCTTCAATCAGTGTCCTGTTTCTCCTCTCAGCAACACCATTTTGCTGAGGAATCCTGGTAGCACTAAATTGTCTTGTAATACCCTTTTCATCATAGAATGTATCAAGGATATGGTTCTTAAATTTAGTTTCTTAATCACATCTTATGATCTTGACCATGTGATCAGGTTGATTCTCAATCTTCAAGATGAAATTCTGCAGAATCTCAGGAGTCTCATCCTTAGTTCTAAGGAAGAAAACCTAAATGAATCTTGTAAAGTCATCTATGATCACTAGACAGTATAAGGTCCTTCCTAAACTCATTACACTGGTGGGCCAAAGAGATCCATATGTAACAAGTGTAGGGGTGTAGTGATGGAGTTCTTTTCCTTAGGCTTGTGAGATACCTTATGTTGCTTCCCTTTCAGGTATGCAACACAGTGGTCATCACTTGTAAACTCTTTCTTTGGCATTCCAGTTTCCAAGTCATGCTTAATTAACTTATTCATGTTCTTAAAGTTTACTCATCACTATTGCGTTTAGACAGAAAGCATGAAACTTCTCCAGAGGGAGAGGTTTCTTGCAAATCCATCTTGTACATGTTTCCTTTCCTGGGGGCTCTAAGTAGGATATGCTCATGAGGAATGACCACACCAGGCTTAAGAACAATGCACTCATGCTCAGTAAAGAGCATGTTATGACTATGATCACAAAATTGAGATACACTCAGAAGATTGTATCCAAGCTCCTTAACAAAGTTTTCCTTTTCTATGCTGAGCTTACCATTTGTGACCTTGCCCCTTCCAGAAATTTAGCCGCCTTCATCTCCTATAAAAGCAACTGGTCCTCCATCAATCCTTTCAAAGTTCTAGAGTAGTAACCTATTGCCAGTCATGTTCCTGGAGTAGCCACTATCTATGATCCAGACATTTCTGTCTGTCTTCAGCTGTCCCTGCACAAAAGAGAATGGTTAGTTACATCTGGAAACCCAAGCCTTGCTTGTCTTGGGCTCATTTGCAGAAGGTAATTTAACAGTAATAGATTATATGGTTGTACTAAGAGGATCTTGAGCTATTGTTCATGGAGAAATCTTAGTCACTTGGTCTTTCTTAGACATCCACACCACCTTTGGAGTGTTGGACTTTACCTTTAAAACTTTAGAAGCTTTTGTAACTTTAGAAGTTTTGATGACTGAACCTTCAGAAGATTCTGCAAACACTGCAGCAGACTTCAGTGCTTCGGAAGAACTCCTTTCTTCCGAGACCAAATATTCTTCCGAAGAGAATTTTCCACATCCCTTCTTCTTAGATTTAGAACTTTCGAAGGAAACTGAATTTCCTTCTGAAGCTTGAATCTTCTTAGAACTCTTTGAAGCTTTTGTTTTGGCCATATGGACAGTGCTTTAGGATTGAATGGACAATCCTTGGCAATATGAGTGGTGTTGTCACACATAACACAATTCATCTTCTTCTTCACAAGAGCCTTGTCTTGAGAGTAAGACTATCTTTGGTCACTTCCCTTCTCCACCTTCATCTTTGTAGATGCTGAGATAGTCCTCTTGGGCTGAGGACTATGCTTGGAGTTTGATGGTCCAGGTTGTGCACAGCGGTACACAGCAGATCAGCCTTCTTCTTGCTACTAAGATGAGTTGAACAGAGCCAGAACTCTTAGCAGAGGAGTTTTGCTTGATGTCTTCAGTCCCTACACTTTAAACTCTGCAGAAATAAGAACTTTTTCTGCTTAGACTCAAAAGTAGCCTTGATCTCTTAAGCCTTCCTTGCCTTTCTTTTGCTCTTTCTGATCAAGTTCTTTCTCATGGACTTGGTCATCACAGTCTTCACTTTCTCCTCAGAAGGATAGTGGCCCTTCTTGGAATCGTCATCTTCACTCTTTGTAGAGGGATTCTTCACTATCTCTCTCATCCTCCTCACTCATAGGATCTATGAGAGGAAGCTCATCTTCACAAGTTCCCACCTGGAATCTTACAGACAAGATTGGTGTGGAGGAGCTATCTCGTTTGATCCTAGTCCCTGCCTATTTTGATAGCACACTTTGTTGTGCAGGGATGAGGATATCATGTTCTTGAAGGTGTCCTCTTCAGAACACTCTTTTCTGCCCTGGCTTTGCTGATCACAAGCTCAGCCTGGCACTCATTAACTTGGGTATGAGATCTTTAATTTGAGTCCTAAAATCTGTGTGTTCATGTTTTAGAACTGAAATGGTTTTCTCTAAGTCCTCTATTTTCAGCTTATAATCAATTTCAGACTTTCTAAAACCATATTTTAAAATGTTTAAGGACTCAACATCAGATCTCAGTTCCAAGTTATAGGACCTGTACCTGTTAACTTTTGCAATGCATTCAGGAGTACAGAGATGTTCCAATACCTTGGCTTCATCATGATCTGCCATCAATGCTTGGTTTGGAGAAGTATCTTCCACCTGAAAGCTCCAGTCAAAGCCTCCTTCTTCAACAGCAACAACAGCTTGCTGCTTTGACTCCTCATTATAGAGAGCTTTGTCAGTGTAGTTTGGTCTGGATTGTGTTTGGCCACCATTTGTTCTAGGTGCCTTACACTCTCTGGCAAAGTGGCCCTTCAGTTACAGTTGCAATACTTGACTTTGCTTTGTCCAGTCCAAACTTTCCACTGGTTGCATTGCTTGGAAACTACCTTCCAGTCCTCTTGTAGAACTTCTTGGCTGTGTGAGTGAGAAGAGCCATCTGCTGGACTATTTCCATGTATTCCAGATCATCTGGATGGATACAGTCCAGGTCTTCAAGAGTGAAAAGAGAGTTGCCACAACTTTCATCAGAAGACACAAAAGCTTGAGAAGAGCTTGACTCTGGAATGGGCTTCCTTGAGTGTTTCTCCTTTGGTGTCTCTGGGAAGGTGATGAAAGGACCCTTGGTGAGTTGTCAGGGTAGCATAAGAGATGATGTTTGGGTTCTATGCTATCCCTTTCAGCCACATGTAGGGCTGAACCCATCTGATTGTGGGAGTTTCCAGATGAACCTTGCATGTTCATCACCATCTAGTAGCCACTGAGAATCCCATATACTTTGTCAGAGTAAGAGTTTTGAGATTTTCAGTTCTCTTGATCACCACACAGTAGTGTGTCCATTGCCTAGGAAGTGAGGACATGAACTTCCTAACAATATCTCTGTTTTCAAGAGAAACTCCTCCATCAATTAGGGTATCCATAATCTCAACATACCTGAAGTACTGCTGAGTCATGGTCTCACCTGTTTTGAAGGTGAAGTTTTCAAACTGCTGCTTCAGGAGATCCTTCTTGTTCTTCTTGGCTTCAGAAGAACCCTCATACATCAGTTTCAGTCCATCCCACAGCTGCTTGGCTATTTTGCACTTCTTGAAACCTCTGTACAAAGTTTGGAAGGGCAGTTTGAAGAGCTATCATGGCTTTTCTGTCTATCTCTACTCTTTCCTATCTTCATCAGAGTAGTTAGCCATATCTTTGGGGATCATACCAGCACCAGTAGCAGAAGGTGTGCTGGGTATGAAAGGTCCATTTTCAATAGACACCCACATTCTTGAATCAAGAGACCTAATGAAAACCTTCCATTCTTAAAGACCAGGTGTCAAACTCATCAAAAGTGATCAGTGGGGATTTGTTCATGGTTTTCTAGTTTCCATATCAGTTTTGGAAATGGCTGTGCCATTTGAAAAGTTTAGTATTTGTGTGTGTGAGGGATTAAGATGGTGAGATGTTATATCAAGAGCCTGGATAGCTCTGATACCAAATGCAGGATCGTTGAATGGTATAAGTTACAATAAACAACACAAAGAGGAGATAAACTAAACTTAGATCAAACAGTAATTGGATTAACCAAGTAGTGACACTAAGAACCAAGTAATATAAGAGACAGAACACAAAAACACAAGTATTGGTTTTCAAGAATGCAGTATATTGCCTTCTCTGTTCTATTACAAGTGTTACAAAAGCATATTCGAAAGATACAAGAACATGAGATACTTATACAACGTCCTACAGCCAGCTATACTTCGAAAGCCAGCTGGATAGAATTGACTAGACACACACAAAATCAATTGTAGAGTCAAAAGGCAGATTGCCTTTTGACTTGTGACTATGACTTTCCATAGCTCACATCCTTATCTATTACAAAAAGGATAAAGTACATAAAGTAGAAAGTTACAGACTCAAGACCTCAATGTACAGTTACCAAAAGCATGGACCTTTTCACCAAACCATGTTAGTTGGTGACTTGCAGAGTTGTAGCGGAAAGGTGTCCAGCTTTATGGAACAGTACATAAGATAAAGCATGTTACTAAAAGTCTTCGGGGAATCTCTCCATGAACTTGAAGCTTCGGAAGACTTTTTCTCTGAGGCTTCGGAAGACTTCATCTTTGCTTCGGAAGATGTTGGTCTTGGCTTCGGAAGATTTCACACTTAGAGTATTTCTGTTGCACATGTGAAATTTCCGAAGCATTCTACTTCAATGCACTTGTGTAGCATGCAGGAAAGACTAAAGATGTTTAGGTTGCATCAGCCTCTTCATTAATCTCTACAAACTCCCCCTAGGTTGATGCTACCAAAACACTTAGAAAATTTAGATATTAACAGTCCTCATTAGGATGATCACCATTCCTTTCTTCATAAGATGTCAGGATCCTTCAGGCTGTCAAAGTGTCTTCTCATGTCAAAGAGGTCATGCGGAGGAAACTGAAACTATCTTTTCATGAATAAATGTCTTCAATGCCTTGATCTCTAATAACATGCCACTTTCTGGATTTGTGGTGTTGTCCAAGACAAGATGGGTCTTCCTGATGCTAGAGGAGCTACTAATTGGAGTTGATTGTTGAGCATCCTCTGGCTGCACATCCTCAGGCTGTTATGATTCATCCTGAGGTTCAGAAGGGGATGCAGGCTTCTTCTTCTTCTTAGAATTGGTTTGGAAGCCATCCTCTTCTTTCTCTTTCCAATTTTAACTAAGAAACTGGCCTGCAGCACCAGATTGATCTTCACTGTCTTTCTCAGTTGGGACTTCCTCTCTCTCAGTTCAGATGGAGAGGGAGGTTGACCCTATTGTGATCAGAAGATGAAGCTTGCTGAGCATTAGCAGGAGGTCCGAGTTGTGTTGTGTCTGTTTGTTCAATCTTAACCTCCACTTCAGGTGGGGCCTGACATGGAGTGGAGTGCAAGTCAGTGAGCTCTCCACTCTTAATTTTCTGCTTGATTACCCTGATATGCTCATCCATAGTGGATAGAGACATGGGTCCAAGTCTCCTTCCGATGAATCCATACAGCTTAAGAAGCTCATCATCCTCTGCCTATCAGCAGACTTCTTCATGCTCTTTTGGACGATGGCTCTTGATTTTGCAGCTTCTTCCCTTAGCTTCTTCTTTGTTGTTTCTTTCCTTGACTAACTCAAGCTTAAGTTGTTTTAAGTACTCCACACAATATAGTCATAAGGTAAGGGAAGGAGTGCATTGCCTGATAGAGCCTGTGGCAAAGGTAGTTAATCATCTTGATTCTGTCTTCTTCCTTATCTACCTAAGGTTCTTGTTGAACCACATCCTCTTGTTCAGGACTTTCTTGAACTGGTGAGAGGGTAGCATACCTTTGTATAGTCTTTTCTCGTCTCTCTTCTTTGACTTGTACTAGGAGTTCTGCATCTTCTGCCTCCTTTTCTCTCTTGACCTTTCCAGATCAACCAGCTCATTCAATTCATCCAAGGGAGAGAAATGACACTATCTATGTCATAGTTCCTAGTCTGCAGATAGTTGATCCTGACTGCCCTTAACTCATCATTCTTAGTATCTAGTCTGGGGGCAGCCTTGATTGTAGAATCCATGAGTCTTGTCAGTAGAGGAACTTTCTCCCCTTAGCCTCCTTTTCCTCTCTCTCTCCTCCTCCTCAATCTCCTCAGATGTCATCTTTCTTTTCCGTTTGTCACTCTCAGACCTTTGTGACTCAGGGTGGAGAGAGCATTGGCTTTCATTGCTCGTTGCAGCATCGTTGCAGGTGTCTCAGAAGGAATATGGATCTCTGTAGCAGTTGGAGATGATGAGACAGGGCTCTCAGGTTCTGTCACTGGCCTTCAGTCAAGGTTTCCCCTATGAAGCTAATCTTAGGGTCTGCCTCAACATCCAGTTGACCGATGACATTGCCTGATTGCCTTGTATCTTCTTAGGCTGAACTCTGCAATGATCCTCTCTTGGATTCTTTTAGCCAGTCTGTCAGCTTGTCTTGATTGGCTTGGGTTGACAAGTGGCCTGTTGACTAGATCCAGACCTTCATAGTAGTCCAAGTTCTGAAAATTAAAGACTTCTTGTTGTCCTTGAACTCTTATGATGATGAGGGCCTTCCTGTTGTTGTCATACCTCCACCCAATGATGTGATTGATGGATGGTGAAGGTGACATAGCCCTTGGTATCCCATCCTCAAACAGACTCTGTATAAGGAGTCTGTGTAGTCCACATGAATGTGAACTAGAGGAGGTTACCGAGAATGCACAATTGCAAGTGAGGATGGTGAGTCCTTAATGTCCACTCTCTCTAAAGAACTCCCAGGTTATGTGGCTGTAATGACTTTCTACCCCTTTTTGGTAGCATCACCCACTTGCATAGGTGAGCCGGAGGATAGGTCAATCACATCCATAGGTTCTTGTGTTCCTGGTTGAGCTCTCCTTAAGGGTCTCCCAGCTAGTTTTTCCTTAAGATATGAAATCTCAAGTTGCTAGTCATTGATCCTGTTTTGTAAGGTAGTCACCTGAGATTCAAGGTGACTGACCTTTGAGACTAGGTAAGTGCATGTTTTAGACAGTTTTTGCACTATTAGTCTTAGATCCCCCTCATCTTCATCAGAAGAATCACTAGGGTGGAGAAGATTGGACTAGAGTCCTTTCTCTCATGACCAGTTCTAAGTTCTTGACTACTGCATTTCCTCTGCTCACTGGCAGTCTCAGTTGAGATGTCAGTGGGTTGAGTTGCCATGGTTGAGGTCTTAATGATGTAATCACTTTCAGAAGTGAGAGCCTCTTCCATATGGACATCCTGAATAGATTCAGGAGTGTCCACCTCAGTTGTAGGTGACTGATGTGGGATAGATGTAGGAGACTCAGGAGTACATCTCTCTTTGAGTAGAGGGAAAGAAGAGAGATTCATTATACTCACTGAAACTATATCTTCATCGGTATAGAACTCAGGGTGGGAATGGGTTCGTTGAGATCTATAGGCTGGGGATGGTAAATGTCCCCTGAAGGTTGATCACTTGAGTGTTGAGACTCAGAGTGATGGCTTAAGGCAGTAGGGCTAATGAGCTCATCAGGCTGAGCATGAGGAACCTTAGCACTGATTCTTGAAGAGATGGGAATGGTTTGTCTCAGGAGAAGTGAGAGCTCCAGTGTCCACTTCTTCCAGTATGGGTGAGTATATAGGGGCCTCCACAAACTGAATAGTCTAAGTAGGGGTTCGTTTGGATTTTCTTTGGTAGGTGATGGAGATTTGAGGCTGTGTGGGTGGTTGGAAGTAGCAGGTGTGGGTTCAACACTAGCTTGTGCTGCTAGGTTGTCACCTTAAGCAATGAGCTCTAACATTTTTGGGACTAGGGCTGTTTCTACCCCAGATAATCCCACAGTGGACTTTCTCAGTATTTTAAAGATGGTAGGCTTCATCTGTCCCAATTTAAGAATGTTACCTGTTTCCCTTAACTGTGAGCCCAGTTCACAGTTAAGAATGTACTAGACATATCTAGGAAACATGTAATATTCTAAGGAGTCTAAATTGCAAGTAAATTTGTATAAATAAACTGAGAGTACCTGAACTTCATCCCTTGAACCATTCCATGACTATGAAGGAGAGATCTTCAAGAATCTGATCCTATCCACCATGCTTGTTTGATAAGCTGTGGATGACCACATGGAGCAGGAATCTCCATTGGGATGAGACCTTCCCTTTCCTGAAGGTCTTTACAGAGAAATCTCCCTCATACCACTCAAAGGAATGATTGACAGCTTCCTTTGGGAAGAACACCTCACCTTCTTTATCATCCAACTGAAGATGTCGGTTGATGATGGCCGGAGTGATGAAGATTGTCTCCCCTGCACTGTGGTAGACAGTGTCTTCTCCCCATCCATAATGACCTCTTGGCAGGTCTTCTAGAATTCAAGCAACTGATCCTCATAGAGTGGAGGATCAATGGTTAGGGAGGTGAAGTAGTTCGACAGAGCTAAGAAACGGCAAGCCTCTGAGAAATGAGGATCTTTCTCAGAGCGTAACAGAGCAACTTGATTGTGTTGTCTGTGTAGCTGCATGGTAAAGTTGGGATCATTTCTGTGAGCGGGTTGGCCATTTTGAAGTAGCTTAAGGATGAAGAAAGAAGAAAGAAATAAGTTTCAGAGAGAAATTTAGGTTTTAGGTTTGGAGGAAGAACAGATGATAGAAAGAGGGGGGAAAGCGTTGGGTTTATATGTGGAAGGGATATCAGATAAAGTTTAATGAAAGAGGAAACTTTGAAATCCGGATGTCGGTCCCACCTCTTAAAAAGTAGTTTACTTTTTGCTCAAAAAGTAGTTTTTTGGGAAACAAAAAGCTTCGAAGGTTAATTATCTTCGGAAGTTTTAATATAAAAAGCTTCTGAAGATAAAATGACTTCGGAAGATTTTCCTGAGAGGTTTGAAAATTTTGCTTCGGAAAAAATTAAAAATTGAGTGCTTTGTGGATAAACTAACAAAGCTTCCGAGAGTTAATTTTGCTTCGAAGTAAATGGTCCTTGAAAATGAGTAAGTGTCTAAGACAAGTATTGAAGCTTAGGAAGATAAATTTGAATACTCTTCCGAAGGTAAATTCTTAGATAGTTATTTATTTTGAAGGCATGATTTACTTCTGAAGTTAAAAACATAACTTTCAAAGTATCATAAATTTTCAAAAATTTAAGAAAAGTCTTCAAAAAAAAATTTTCATTCAAAGAAAACATGAGCTTATGAAAGTGATGAACTAGACAACTTAGGATACATATAAATTTGAAGGAAATAATAAGAATTAGTTTTAACAAAGATCTACTCAAGGTGATCATCCCAATAGCTGATATAAGATATTTAAATCTCTGTTCATCAAAAGCCTTTGTAAACAGATCAACATATTGTTCATCTGTGTGAACCTTGACTAGTTTATTTAATCCCTTTTCATAGTTATCTCTTATTAAATGATACCTGATATTGATGTGCTTTGTCCTTGAGTGCTGCACAAGGTTCTCTGTGATTGAGATAGCACTGTTGTTGTCTATGTGAATGGGAGTCTCCTTGAAGTTAACCCATAGTCTAACATCTGATTTTGAATCCAAAGCACTTGAGCATAGCAGCTTGCAGCAGCAATGTATTCAGCTTAGCAGTTGATGCAGAGACACAGGATTGTTCTTGCATTGACATGAGACAACCTTCCACCAAGAAAATTGAACCCCCAGATGTAGACTTTGCAGTCATGTTGCAACCACTATAATCACTATCTGTATAGGCATACAGATTGAAGTCAGAATTCTTGGGATACCATAGGCCAAGTGTTGATGCACCTTTGAGGTATCATAGAATCGTTTTGATAGTGATAAGGTGAGACATCTTAGGGTTGGCTTGATGTCTTCGCTCACAGTTTCGCTGGACTGCCAAAACTGCTAATTACAAACAAAATACAATGAACACTAACAAAAGTCCTATTACAATGTAAAGTAAACATCTATACTAAAGTGAGTCCAACCTAACATGATCTTCAATACTCCCCCTAGGTTGGACCTCACTATCTTCACTTCTCTGATTTGACTCGTCGGCTCCGGTTCCTCTGCTGTTGTTGGTCTATCTTCATCACCTTCCGCAGCAAATCTTTAGAAGCTTCAGCCACTGATCCTCCAAGGTTAGTTCTTGCATCACCAGCTTCCTCAGAATGACCACTAGCTCTAGCAAACTGCCTGGTCATGTCTTGAACATCCATGGCAAAGTCATCTTGTGCTCTCACCTTTTCAGCCAAACTCTTTACCTCTGCCCGTACTCCTCTTATTTTGTTTCCCCATTCATAAACAAGCTTGCCTCTTTTCGTGTTTCCTCTCCTGCCCCAGCCTTAATATGATTTTCACAAAGAGTCAAGATATCTTCATCACTGAAGCTGAATAATTCCATCGGGTCAAACACCCTAAACTCTTTTCCGTGTTTGGCTCTAATCACCCCCTCGCCTCGCAGTGTTTATCATAAAACCACTTTTCAAAGTCCTATAAACGTTGGGGAAGAGGATCAGCCAATCTTACCCTATTACAGTCTTTGGTGGTTTGACTCTCAAAACAATCCTCCCTTTGCCAGTCTCCCAGTCTTTATCTTTCTTTGATCTTTTTCGTTCAGCCTTCATGTATCCAAATGACTCAAAATTATCATTAAGTCCATTTTTAATTTCCTTCTCAAATACTCTGCCTTTTCACTTAAATGAGCATTAATCAAAGGCTAAGTGGCCAACCGTCTCAGATCCCATTTGGGCAAGGTCTTAAAAGCCTTCCTCTTGAGCATGTAGCTGATATTACCTCCTCTTCTTTTAATCATAAACATCTTTAAACTAGGATTATAACACCAACTTATTATCTTCTTGTCTGCCTCTTTCCTGCTTAATCCTTCCATATTTTGAAACAAAGGAGTAAGTTCTTCAGCCTCCTTCTCCTTCACCAACCAGTCACTCTTATCCATCTCAAACACATCAGCTTCATCATCTCCTTCTTAGCAACATACACCAGTGGTCTCTCATCTACTTCATAAAACTCTGGTTCAGAATCATAATCAACCAATTGCTCATCCTCCTCTTCTTCATCAATCAAACCTTTCCTTTATCAGACATTCCCTCAGTGGTAGCAGTAACAACCACTTCTTCACCCACACTATCCTTATCAAAATCAAACTGTAGGTTAACAAACCCTGCTTCAATAATATCATCATCCTCATTTCTTCCAGCATCTTCTCTTGGGATCTCTTGTTCCCCTTTAGTATTATTTGCTCCAGAAGTGCCCTCTCCTACCTTGGATGAAGTACCCACATTCAAGAATGAGTACTTAGATATATCAGTCATATCATCTAACTCAGATTGAGTTAGTTGACTAGGTACGGCAGCAACAGCTTTCATCTGAGAAATTTCTTCAAACAATCTCTTAATCAAATTATTCTGGTCAACCAACATCTTTTTCATTCCTTCAATTACCTCATCCTTCTGTTTTTCCCTAATCTCCTGATTCGTCAGTTTAGTTTTTATCATCAACTCATTGGCCAATGAAGTATTTAGACTACAATAACATCCTCATCAAGACCAGCACTAGCCTCTTTCCCTGCTGTGAAACCCTCGTGTCGATGTTTTGATCTCCGTTCAGGTTCAACAAAGTCAGTTTTCTTTTTAGATCTCCGTTCTTTCTCCACCCTTATCTCCTCTGCTTGTGCATCTATATCTTCTTCAAATCATAATCTTTCTCTTTTGCATATCTCTTTCTCTTCTTAGCTGCATCAGCTTGTTGCACCCTTGTTTCCTCAGTCCTTTTGTTTTCAGACTCATCGACCCGTCTGATATAATTCCAGCGTTCTGGAGGGTACATATTTTCCCAGAGATGGGTGATTTTACCACTGAAATCATGGCGGATAGCACAACAATCAGCAAATATCCGAGGGTTCATCTGCACTAATCTCTTGACTTCACCATGTTTAGGAACATCAGGAATAAGATCATCAATAATCATCTGAATAAAGCGAGGATATAACAACCATTTATCCTTCTTCACAGCCATCACATTCTCTGCCATACACGCAAAGATCAGTCTAGCAATGTTTGCTTTCTCCCCTTTACAACATATCACCATAGCTTTGGCCCAGTCAAGATTAAGTCCATCGGATCCACCCTTACGGTGATCTAAGCACATAATAAAAACATGAGCCATATATATCCATTCCTTAGATAAAAAAGACTTTTTAATCTCCTTCCTCGAACCAAAAGCTGGTCCCTCATACCCCATTTGTCAGAAAGCTTGGAATACTTCAGACTCCGTCATATCCACTTCATCACCAGTATCATCTTCTAGTCTAAGAATCCTCGACACGCTCTCAGCAGTAATAGTTATATCATGATCAATCACTCTAGCTGTGATTCTCTGTACATCTCCTCCAGTGTTGTATTCTGCTGATCTCCAAAAATCTCTAATATTAAGATCATAGATAGTGGGTGAGTGAGAGATAGCATATGCAATGGGTGATCTCTAAAGCCATCTAATGCAGTCACGAAATCCGGCCGCCTTTGGAAGAGTATCGTCTAATATGGCAGTGATGTTATTCCTCTCATCAAACTTGAGATTCGCCATGATAACCTGAGAAGAACAACAAATAAATTTGAATAAGAAATACTGAAAATAAGAAAATAAAACAAAACAAAAGAAACAATCAATTTCGGCAAGCAAACAATAGTTTCGCTCACTAAGACATGATAGTTTCGCTGAATCAAAGACAATTTCGACAAGAAAAACAAACAGTTTCGACAAGCGAACTATAATTTCGCTCATTGAAACTTGTTATTTTCGCAGAACAAAAATTAGTTTCGACAAGATTAGAATGAATTAAAGTAGTTTCGCAATTAGTTTCACCAAATATTAATTTAGTTTCGCTATTACAAATTAGTTCCGCTGACATAAGAAAATACAAGCGAAACTGTGTAAATTAAAGATCAGTCATTGCGAAATTAGAGAAGATATGGCGAAACTGTTAAGTTTGCTCGGACAACATAACTTTACAGTTTCGCAGAAAAGATGTGAACTTTCGTTCAATTCGCAGAGAAATTAGTAGTTTCGCTGATCGAACAGCGAAACCACCGAAGAGACACAATCTAGATAACTTAAGAATAGACTATTTAATCCAGATTAGAAAGTGAATCAGTGTTCGAAACTCACATACGAAGTGAATCTCACGAAAATCAGTCCAAATCACAAACACAAGTCAAAATCGCCTTAAAAGTTACGGATAACCCTAAAAGTGAAACTGAGCGATTGTGCGAAATTATGAGAGAAAATTCGCAAACATGACTTATATAGCAAATAGTTTCGCAGACAGCGAAACTATAATTCGCCTAGAGGAATTTACAGTTTCGCCCAGTGAAAAGTAATTTCGCTAGGATGGATTAAAACGTATTAGCCACCTAGCGAAAATTGCAGTTTCGCTTTGCGAAATTATTAGCGAGAATACTTTCGCCTTTTTATTTTATTATTATTATTATTTTAAATTATAATACTTAAAGGAATCACATCTAATAAGGAGATCTAAAAATCATGAGATCACATTCTCTAAATATTTTAGAACATAAAGATGATCAAAAAATCATACCAGTCATGACATCATACTGAATACAAGATCTGATCACAATCTGCACAGAAACAACTGAATTACAACTAATCAATAAGATTGCTGATATAATTGTCACTTAAACTCATGCCTTATCCTTTTTTGAACAACATCTTATGATTCATTTAAGGTTCGATTAGGCTTTAAAATGCAAGACCCCACAATCATTTGGAAAAAAACCCTCACCCAACCTCAGGATTTCTTGAATTATGAATCAATCTTCAAGGAACAAGGTTGTGAATTAGTGTTGCAAATGATTATCAACAGAATATTTCATTTGAGAGAAATTCATCGATAAGATGATTTGACATAATTATATCAATGGTGAGAGCTCCAGATCTATACTCACGTAATAACAGAGGAGATAACCATTTGAACTGTGCTAATGAGAGCTGCCAGGTCAGTACTATCGTAACAGCAGAGGAGATCATCACTCCAGGTCAGTACTCACGTACAGCAGAGGAGATAGGACAGACACAAGACATCTTGACACTAAATATACACCGCAGAGATGATGACAAAACAAAGCAAAATGACCGAAAGATTCATTCTCAATCCAATTTTTCTCAGGACTCAGTTTTTGTGCAATCCAAAACGATAAGTAAATCCAGACATTCTTAAGCATAAAGTTTAATTTAATCAACAAGTGCCGTTACTCATTCGTCAGGCAGAGTCTATCAAGCATATCGTAAAGAATCTGATCCATTTCCTTTTTTTAATATGAAATAGAATCAGTACAGTTACTATCATTTCTCATAGAAGTACTGGTCATGAAAATAAAATTTTTAGAGAATATACAATCATTTCTCATCATGTTAAATTCCAATCTCAGAATAATGATATTACTCCCCAAATTTTATTTTCAATATTCGTATTATTATCAATGAATTTTCATTTTAATTAATTTTTTTATATGTTTGCTATAATTTTTTTAATAAAAGAAATAGAAAATGAAATTTTTTAAAAAGATATTAACCCAAGCATAGAAATCAATTCATAAAAACGAGGTTATCAAATATTTTGTGAAAGATCAGTTTTTGATTTTGTATCGATGGGATAATATTAATGAAACCCTTCTCTGAGCATCACGAATAGCATGGATTCATGTTTCAATATGCTTGTGCGAGACTGATGAATGGGGTTTTTAGCATTCCAATGGCAGCCGCATGTCACAGAATAAAGGTGTATGAGGAAATTAATGCATAATCACATTTGATGTTGGATCCAGAGAACTTGAGAGGAGCAGCTGGAGGCAGCAATATATTCAGCTTCCCTGTAGAAAGAGAAACAGTATTTGTTTCTTGCTCTGCCAGGATACTAGACAATTTCCAAATATTGACAAACCTCCAGACATAGATTTTGTGTTTAACCTGCAACCATTGGATCACTATCAGAGTAAGCATGTAAATCAAATTTCCACCATACGGATACCACAACCGAGACAGACGATCCTTGAGATAACGAAATATTCGTTTGACAGCTTTCTCATGAGATTCCTTGGAGCGGACTGATATCTAGCACAGTAACCACCAGCGAAAGTGATATCAGGACGACTTGCAGTAAGAATGAGAGAAGCCATCATAGACCGAAAAAGATGATAGGATCAACTGGGTTTTCATGTCATCTGGAGTTAGACATGTCTGAGCATAAAAGGAGCCATCTCAGTAAACGCATATCCATCTTAAATTTCTTCAGAATATCTTTAATGTACTTTTCTTGATGAATAAGAATTCCTTCTTTTGTTGTTCAACTTGCAACCAAGAAAAGAAACACATTTCACCCATCATACTCATTTCAAACCTTTGGCTCATCACTTCTTCGAACTCTCTACACAATTGAGAGTTTGTAGATCCAAAAATAATATCATCGACATACACTTGAACAAAGATCATTTCACCATTCAACTCTCTTTTAAATAAGGTCATATCAATGGTACCACGAGAGTAACCATGCTTAGAAGATATTGCGTAAGAGTCTCATACCAGATTTTGGGTGCTTGATGAAGACCATACAAAGATATCAAGGTTTACACTGTATCAGGAAAATCAGGACTTCAAAGCCTGGTGGTTGACACACATATATCTCCTCATCAATGTCTCCGAGAGAAAAGCACATTTCACATCCATCTGGTAAACTTTGAATGTTTATGAGCAGCATGAGCAAGAAATATTCTGATTGCTTCGAGACGAGCAAAATGGAGCAAAGACTTCTGTATAATCAATTCCTTCTTCTTGAGCAAAGCCTTGCACTACAATCTAGATTTGTTGCGCACCACCCACACCCCGATCATCTGGTTGTTTCTAAATACCCATTTGTACCAATTGGATATATTTTGTGGGGAGGTAAATCAACTAAGGTCCAAATCTAAAGCTTTCTAAACTGTTGAAGTTCAATTGCATAGATTCTACCCAACAAGATCTTGTAGAGAAGCATGAACATTTTTTGGAACAATTGAGAAATAAAGCATGAGAAAAGACAAACATTAATAGACAGATTGACTTCGCGTGCGAACACCATCAGAAACAGATCCAATTTATCGAGCGGATGATCTTTCAAAGTTTGTAATCACTTGAAGAAGGAAAGATAGTTGAAAAAGTATCAGCCATGTCCGGAGAAAGATTAGAGGAAGGTGTATCAATGACAGGTGTGGAAATAGGTAAGTTAGGAGATGTAGGAGATAAAGAATCAGATAATGGAGCTTGATCAAGCATTGGAGACGATGAGCTGACATCAGTTGAAACAGCATCATTTACTAGCGGGATGGATGGAACAGACGATGGAGATGATGGAATAATATTCGTTTGAGTACTTGGAAATGATGTATCATCATCGAAAACTGGCAAATTAAATGAATTGAAACACAGTATGGAGTCAAAGAACCATGCAGGTTCAGATTTCACTTCAGAAGGATTGGATTCTGCCAATCAACATAGATGACTCTTGAACAATATGTGTTCTCTTGTTATAAACTCGGTACGCCTTTTGTGAAGAAGAGTATCCAACAAAATAACACTCTCAGAAACAGCACCAAATTTTGTCTTTTGAGATGAGTATTCAGAAGAGTACAAGACATCCAAATGTCGAAAGAAATCAATTAGTGGCTTCCTCTTATGAAAAAGTTCATAAGGAGTCTTCACTATTCTTCACAATTAGCACCCTTTTTAGAACATAAGATGCACAATTAACAGCTTCAGCCCAGAAAATAATGGGTAATGAGGATTCTATCACATTGTACGAGCAGCGCCACAAGAGTGCGATTCTTTCTTCTGCAATACCGTTTGCCGGGGTGTTCTTGCAGCACTAAATTGTTCACAATCCCTTTTGAGCACAAAATAAATCAAGATCTGATTTTTAAAATCAGTGCCGTTGTCACTTCTTAATCCCATAACTCTTCTCTTACGACTGATTCAATAGAAAGATTAATTTCTGCAATTCCTCTGCAACTTCACTTTTGTGTGCAAGAAACCTCACCCATGAATAACGTGAGAAATCATCTGTAACAAAAGACAAAAAGATTTTTTAGCAATTGATTTAACACTAATTGGCCTAAATAAATCAGTATGTAACAACTCAAGAGGACTTGATAGCTATTTAAAAGTTTGGGCTTATGAGGTTTCTTATGTGTTTCCTTTGGCACATGCCATGCATTTTTCAGTAACAGAAAAATCTTTTAAAGGAAGTCCTCTAACAAGATTGTTCTGAGTAATTTATAATTATCTTAAAATGACATGGCCTAAGCGACGATGCCACAAGAGTGACTCAGAGGTTGATGCTTTTGAGAGAAGACAAGTTGCAGTAGCCTTTGACTCATTTGAATTCATATCAAGAAGATATGTATCATGTTTCCTTGGAGCACGCATGAGAATTAAATCCTCCGGAATAGCTATCGCTGATTTTAAAATAAACATTCGTCAGATTTAAATAGAACAGGAATGTCTTTATCACAAATTTGAGAGACACTCAGAAGTTAAAAGCCAATTCAGGAACATGGTGACTTTTTCTAGAGTAAGAGAACCATTGGTAACTTCTCCTTGTCCAATCATTTTTCACCCTTCTTATTTCCAGCAAATGCCACATATCCCCATCTATAATCCGATAATGGTCAACAAATCCTTTAATCCCGTCATGTGCTTGGAACCACTATCAACATGCCAAGACTGTGTACAATCTTTGAAGAGATCCCTGAAATGAATTAACAAATCATTAGCCAGGAGCAATAGGGACCCAAGATTGAACAACTTTTGTTTTAAAGAAGCAGATTTTTTACAAAAGAAATTATTAACCAATTTTGTCAATTTATTTCCCAAAACAATTCCTATTAGAGGATCTTTGAATCAAAGGGCAATTTTGATAAGATGATCTCTTTCACCCACCTGAAACAATGATATTTGAATCTAGGTCGATGATGTGATGAGGAAAATAGGATCAATAATAATCTCTCATCACATTCAGACAAACTAGAATCAACATCACTGAATGTCTCATACATCTCATGATGTTTGTTTATTTGAATCAGAGTTCTTCTTGTCAAAATCAAAACGTGATTCTTCTGACAAATCAGTAAAACTCGTACCATTGGTACCAGTGTCAGATAAAGACGAACTACATTTTTCTGATGATGTCATATTTAATGGTATGAAAGATGGAATAGGTTGAGAAAAAACTTTTCGAAAGAATTAATTTTAAGTTGCTCAGTGTTTTAGGAGAAACATCAGATTCATTGCATTCATTACCAGAACAAAAATCATCACTATCATGATTTGAAGTACAAGATGAAATAGAACTATCAAGAGAACATGAGACATTCAAGTCTGTTACATTTGAACTAGAAAAACACACACTAATTTAAACTAGATTATCTTAAAACAGACTGCTGATTGTCAGGGTACTAGAACTAGGCATCCAAGCCACTAGTTAGTCCATAGTCGTAGTCTTAATGAATGTACTTAGAGTTATTCCGACTAAACTGCAGACATACTGTCAGTATCTGATTTGATTAAATCATTAGAAGGATGAGGAACAGGCATAGGAGAATAACAGTATGTACTAGGAGGAGGATAAACCTGTACATTTTCCAACCCAAACTGTTTTAATTCTTGCTCCCGTTGAGATTTACAAAGATCATCATGTTTTCATTCCAGAAATAGTCCATTTACTAACTTTGACTGAGTTTGCTTGCTTCAAATTCAGCAAGAGCAACCCGTTCAGTCAAAGTATAACCTCTACATTTCTTCCAAAACAATTCTTTTTAAATGATCAGTTTCTTTTAAAGCCTCATTTAATTTCACAAAATATTTTGATTCATTCATTTTAAGTTCATCATTAATTCGTTTTAATCCTTTTCATTATCAATTAACAAACGATAGCCTTATAAATCCCAAAAAGTCTAATTTTGCAAGCAGATGAGCACATATCTGTATTACCTCATAAGGAAGTCCCATTACCATCCTTTCGGCAGCTAAAGCTTTATCGCACATGCATGTGGAGTACTTGATTTCTTTCCTCAACAGTAGCGGCACATCATCCTTTCTCTTTTCCTTTCGCAGCTTTTGAATTCCTTTCTCATCTGAACCTGTAATTTCCTCTTTCTCCTCCATCTGCCTTCTCTTCTTTCTCCTTTACTGAAGATTCATTGCTCCTTGAATTCTTAAACAACACAAATCCATCTTTATCAACTTCCATCTCATCACTTCCACAACCTCAGCAACTAACGCGTGATATTTTCAGATCTTGTTTCTTCCACCTCCACACTCCAGTCAAAGTTTGAGATCAAAGCGACTCCTTTTTTGAATTCCTTCTTCCTTTTCTTTCTCTGCTGTCAATCTTGGTACTCCAGTGTTACTAGGATCTGTGACAATGGTTAATGGACATTCATGTTTAAAATGTCCCAATTGTTTACAGTTAAAGCACCTTATTTTGACTTATCAAATCCTAGTTTTGAGGTAGATGATTGACCACCAAAGTTCTTTCTTCCTGTTCTTTCCATGAATCTCCTGGCTCTAAAGTTAACATCGCCATTTGCCATTGAATGTCAGTTTCTTCTAAATCATCAGGATCAACCTGATACATATCCCCATAGTCATTCTTTACCTTTCAATTCACCAGCAACAAGAGCTTATAGCTCTGAACAAACATTCCCAAAAAGAGCCATTGTTTCAGATGAAATTGAAGGTTTAGCATTCACTTAGAATTTCCAATTCTTTTCAAACATGATTACTACCACTCGAGAAAATTACTTGTATTGCTCCTTACTTGAATTGGATTTTGAATGTGGAGTTTGCAGCGGATGACAACAAAGCAGCATTTTGAGAAAAACAGATGTGGGCATCATAGTCTGGTTAAATTCCTTCTTTTCATATCCAACTCAAAAGATTTCAACTTGTTAATGATATCCATCAGCTTATAATCTGTAAAAACTCTTTCTTGTTGAGCATCCTCACTTGAAGACTCCACTGTGGTGGAAGAGATCAAGAAGCCTGTGAACTTGTTCACTGTTGGAGAGTCTTTCACATACTTCTTCAGAGTGCTTGAGACAGTTAAGAAACGATTTGTCAGATCTGTCAACTTTCATTCTTGTATCCTACAAACGAATTGAACTCCTTTTCAGCTTGAATACTCTTGTTTTCTTTCACCAGATCTGCATCCCATATAGAATTCACAGAGAGCATCATAAAGGGATTTAGCATTTTATGCTCTGCAAAACGATGTAGATATCTGGAGCCAAGCAGGAGTTAGAGCACCAAAAGCTTTTTGATCACGATCAATCAGTTTCAGATCTCTTTCGTATAAGAAGATGGGTCTTTGTTCTGAGAAACGACATCACCAACCACCGTAGGTATATGAGCCTGAAATAATCGTTTCCATTGATTATGATCTGTGTAGAAAAAGAAAGCTTTGAGACATCTCTTCCAATCTTCAAAATTATCTCCATTAATGAGTCTTGGAGGTCTATTAGGAGCAACACTTTCAAGATCCGCAAGTGTAAGAGTAGTTAATTTCGACATAATAGTTTCGGCAGAAAAATTGATAATTTCGCTGACAAATTCGCTAACAAATTCGCTGAAAGAGGTGACTTGGCTAATAGTTTCGCTGAAACAATACTATCGCAGATACTTTCGCAAAAACAGACACTTTCGCTTGCAATTTCAGCAGCACTTTCACTTGAACAAGACAACAATTGCTTATTTCGCTGCTAAATTCGCAGGAAACAAGCTTGAACTTTCGTTCAAAAATAGATTCGGCAGCAATTTCGCTTGATGATTGGTCAAAAACACTAATGAACTTTCGTTCAAGGGAATACTTTCGCTGAAACTCTAGAAAACAACTTCTGATCCAAAATAACTCATAATTTCGCTGAGAAGATGACAGTTTTGCTGTAAGAACAGTAATTTCGCTGGTCGATCTCAAACCCTTTTTCACCTCAAAATCAATCTGAAATCATCCAAATCTCAATGAATTTGAGATCTGATGATTGTAGAATCTTCCTCAATCAAGAACAAGCATAATTCAATCAATTTCCATGCCAAAAACAGCTAATAATTTGATTGAAACTAGATATGACCAAAACCACAAAAACTCAACAAATCAAGAGCACTAAGGCTCTGATACCATATTGTTGGTCCATGTGATCGATGAACAGTACAATTGATAGGATAATTTGATCAATATCAAACACACAATCCAAACAACAATTGAGAAGTGAATATGATGAATCAAGACATAATTGGTACTCAAATGAACAAACTCACTCAATAACACAAGCACAATTGTATTTCAATGAAGTAACTGCTTAGAAATGGTAGCTTGCAACAGAATTCCACGATTAGGGTTTTGCAAGCTTGCCGTACAAAGTGAAATGACAATAGTATATATAGCAGTCATAGATTCGCTGACAGTTTCGCTACCAGCGAAACTGTCATGCCGAAACTATAGTTTCGCCCGACAGAACACAAGTTCGCCGGGTAAACCAAAACAGCAAACTGTGAGCGAATGTATAGATTCGCTCACAGTTTCGCTGGACTGCCAAAGCTGCTAATTACAAACAAAATACAAAATGAAACTAACAAAAGTCCTATTACAATGTAAAGTAAACATTTATACTAAAGTGAGTCCAACCTAACATGATCTTCAAAAGGTCTCCACTGTGCCAAAGTTTTAAAGGATATTGCCCATGAGTATTAACTACTAAAACTCTGTTCTGCACATAGCAGGCAGTGTTAACTGCCTCTACCCAGAAGGTGATGGGCATTTAGAGTCAGACAGCATGGTTCTTGCAGCTTCATCATGTCTTGTTTCTCCTCTCAGCAACACCATTTTGCTGAGAGTCTGGTAGCACTAAATTGTCTTGTAATACATTTTTCATCACAGAAGGTATCAAGGATATGGTTCTTAATTTGGTTCCTTGATCACATCTTATGATCTTGACCTTGTGATCAGGTTGATTTTCAATCTTCAAGATGAAATTCTTTAGAATCTCAGGAGTCTCATCCTTAGTTCTAAGGAAGAAAACCTAAGTGAATCTTGTAAAGTCATCTGTGATCACTAGACAGTATAAGGTCCTTCCTAAACTCATTACACTGGTGGGGCCAAAGAGATCCATATGTAACAAGTGTAGGGGTGTAGTGATGGAGTTCTTTTCCTTAGGCTTGTGAGATACCTTATGTTGCTTCCCTTTCAGACATGCAACACAGTGGTCATCACTTGTAAACTCTTTCTTTGGCATTCCAGTTACCAAGTCATGCTTAATTAACTTATTCATGTTCTTAATGTTTACATGGCACATTCTTTGATGCCATAGGAAAGACTCATCACTATTGGCTTTAGACAGAAAGCATGAAACTTCTCCAGAGGGAGAGGTTTCTTGCAAATCCATCTTGTACATGTTTCTTTTCGTGGGGGCTCTAAGCAGTATATGCTCATGAGGAATGACCACACTAGGCATAAGAACAATGCACTCATGCTCAGTAAAGAGCATGTTATGACTCTGATCACAAAATTGAGATACACTCAAAAGATTGTATCCAAGCTCCTTAACAAAGTCTACCTTTTCTATGCTGAGCTTACCATTTCTGACCTTGCCCCTTCCAGAAATTTAACCGCCTTCATCTCCTCCAAAAGCAACTGGTCCTCCATCAATCCTTTCAAAGTTCTCGAGTAGTGACCAATTGCCAGTCATGTGCCTGGAGTAGCCACTGTCTATGATCCAGACATTTCTGTCTGTCTTCAGCTGTCCCTACACAAAAGAGAATGATTAGTTACAACTGGAAACCCAAGCCTTGCTTGTCTTGGGCTCATTTGAAGAAGGTAATTCAATAGTAATAGATCATATGGTTGTACTAAGAGGATCTTGAGCTGTTGTTCATGGAGAAATCTTAGTCACTTGGTTTTTCTTAGACGTCCACACCACCTTTGGAGTCTTGGACTTGACCTTTAGAACTTTAGAAGCTTTTGTAACTTTAGAAGTTTTGATGACCGAACCTTCGGAAGATTCTACAAACACTACAGCAGACTTCAGTGCTTCGGAAGAACTCCTTCCATCCGAGACCAAATATTCTTCCAAAGAGAATTTCCACTTCCTTTCTTAGATTTGGAACTTCCAAAGGAAACTGATTTTCCTTCCGAAGCTTGAATCTTCTTAGAACTCTTTGAAGCCTTTGTTTTGGCCATATGGACAATACCTTTAGGATTGAAGGGACAATCCTTGGAAATATGAGTGGTGTTGTCACACATAACACAATCCATCTTCTTCTTCACAAGAGCCTTGTCTTGAGAGTAAGACTATCTTTGGTCACTTCCCTTCTCCACCTTCATGTTTGCAGAAGCTGAGACAGTCCTCTTTGGCTGAGGACTGTGCTTGGAGTTTGATGGTCCAGGCTGTGCAGCAGTGGTACATAACAGATCAGTCTTCTTCTTGCTACTGAGATGAGTTGAACAAGAACCAGAACTCTTAGCAGAGGAGTTTTGGTTGATGTCTTCAGTCCCTACCACTTTAAACCCTTCAGAAATAAAACTTGTTTCTGCTTAGAGTCAAAAGTAGCCTTGATCTCTTGAGCCTTCCTTGCCTTTCTTTTGCTCTTTCTGATCAAGTTCTTTCTCATGGACTTTTCATAGTCTTCACTTTCTCCTCAGAAGGATAGTGGCCCTTCTTGGAATCCTCCTCTTCACTCTTTGTGGAGGGATTCTTCACTATCTCTTCTTCATCCTCCTCACTCATAGAATCTTCTAGAGGAAGCTCATCTTCACAAGTTCCACGCCAGGGAGATCTTACAGACAAGATTGTGTGTGGAGAGCTATCTCGTTTGATCCTAGTCCCTGCCTATTTTGATAGCACACTTTGTTGTGTAGGGATGAGGATATCATTTCTTGAAGGTGTCCTCTTCAAGAACACTCTTTTTTGCCCTGGCTTTCCTGATCACAAGCTCATCCTGGCACTCAGTTAACTTGGGTATGAGATCTTTAATTTGAGTCCTAAAATCTGTTTGTTCATGTTTTAGAACTGAAATGGTTTTCTCTAAGTCCTCTATTTTTAGCTTATAATCATTTTCAGACTTTCTAAAATCAGATTTTAAAATGTTTAAGGACTCAACATCAGATCTCAATTCCAAGTTATAGGACCTGTACCTGTTAACTTTAGCAATGCGTTCAAGAGTACATAGATGTTCCAATACGTTGGCTTCCTCATGATCTGCCATCAGTGCTTGGTTTGGAGAAGCATCTTCCACCTGAAAGCTCCAGTCAAAGCCTCTTTCTTCAACAGCAACAACAGCTTGCTGCTTTGACTTCTCATTATGGAGAGCTTTGTCAGTGTAGTTTGGTTTGGATTGTATTTGGCCACCATTTGTTCTAGGTGCCTTACACTCTCTGGTAAAGTGGCCCATCAAGTTACAATTGTAAAACTTGACTTTGCCTTTGTCTAGTCCAAACTTTCCACTGGTTGCATTGCTTGGAAACTTTCTTCTAGTCCTCTTGTAGAACTTCTTGGCTTTGTGAGTGAGAATAGCCATCTGCTGGACTATTTCCATATATTCCAGATCACCTGGATGGATACAATCCAGGTCTTCAAGAGTGAAAAGAGAGTTGCCACAGCTTTCATCAGAAGACACAAAGCTTGAGACGAGTGTCTCTTGGAATGGGATTCCTTGAGTGTAGTTCTCCTTTGGTGTCTCTGGGAAGGTGATGAAAGGTCCCTTTGGTGAGTTGTCAGGATAGCATAAGAGATGATGTTTGGGTTCTATGCTATCCCTTTCAACCACATGTAGGGCTAAACCCATCTGATTGTTGGAGTTTCCAGATGAACCTTGTATGTTCATCTCCATCTGGTAGCCACTGAGAATCCTATATAACTCTGTCAGAGTAAGAGTTTTGAGATTTTCAGTTCTCTTGATCACCACATAGTAGTGTGTCCATTGCCTAGGAAGTGAGGACATGAACTTCCTTACAATATCTCTGTTTTCAAGAGAAACTCCTCCATCCACTAGGGTATCCACAATCTCAACATACCTGAAGTACTGTTGAGTCATGCTCTCACCTGTTTTGAAGGTGATGTTTTCAAACTACTGCTTCAGGAGATCCTTCTTGTTCTCCTTGGCTTCAGAAGAACCCTCATACATCAGTTTCAATGCATCCCACAGCTACTTGGCTGTTTTGCACTTCTTGAAACCTCTGTACACAGAGTTTGGAAGGGCAGTTTGAAGAGCTATCATGGATTTTCTATCTATCTCTACTCTCTTCCTATCTTCATCAGAGTACTAACCACATCTTTGGGGATCGTACCAGCACCGGTAGCAGAAGGTGTGCTGGGTATGAAAGGTCCATTTTCAATAGACACCCACATTCTTGAATCAAGAGACCTAATGAAACCTTCCATTCTTAAACACCAGGTGTCAAACTCATCAAGAGTGATCAGTGGGGATTTGTTCATGGTTCCTGTTTCCATATCAGTTTTGGAAATGGCTGCCATTTGAAAAGTTTAGTATTTATGTGTGTGAGGGATCTTAAGATGGTGAGATCTTATATCAAGAGCCTGGATAGCTCTGATACCAAATGCATGATCGTTGAAGTGTATAAGTTAAAACACAACAACACAAAGGGGAGATAAACTAAACTTAGCTCAAACAGTAAACTGGATTAACCAAGTAGTGACACTAAGAACACAAGTAATATAAGAGACAGAACACAAAGAATACAAGTATTTGGTTTTCAAGAATGCAGTATATTGCCTTCTCTATGTTCCATTACAAGTGTTACAAAAGCATATTCGAAAGATACAAGAACATGAGATACTTATACAACATCCAACAGCCGGCTATACTTCGAAAGCCGGCTGGATACAATTGACTACACACACACAAAATCAATTGTAGAGTCAAAAGGCAGATTGCCTTTTGACTTGTGACTATGACATGCCATAGCTCACATCCTTATCTATTACAAAAAGGATAAAGTACATAAAGTAGAAAGTTACAGACTCAAGACCTCAATGTACAGTTACCAAAAGCATGGACCTTTTCACCAAATGTTAGGATCAGTGATCTAAGTTTGATTAATTAGAGAGTATTGCAGCGGAATTCAAACAACGAATTAAACAATTCACAAGAACACAATTGATATTCAATGTAACAGTACACGTATATAGAGAGAGAGAATTCTATAAAAGAGATATTTCATTCATATGCTTTCGTGGTGGCTCAATGTCACACTTTACAACTAGGTCAACATCCCATATATAAGAGATGTGACGTCTGCTGATGTCACTTGATAGTGACATCTAACAGAATTATTCAAACTACTGAAACTATGCAAACTACTAAGAATCTTCTCAACTACTGATTACATCTCAGAGAATGCTAAGTACAAGAAACATAAACTACTGAAACTAAACTATTGAAACTATAACTACTGAAAATAAATTACAAGTACCGAAAGGAACCATCACAACTACTGAGGTTGATAACTTCAGCTGTTGTAACAATTACTGATCACTTTGTCTTCAGTCTTTGTTGTTCAGACTTTGTTCTTCAGACTTTGTCTTCAACTGATAGCTTCAGACTTTGTCTTCAGTACTTTACTTTCAGACTTTGTCTTCAGCTGATAGCTTCAGACTTTGTCTTCAGTTCTTTACTTTCAGACTTTGTCTTCAGTAGTAGTCTTCAGTTCTAGTCTTCAGACTTTGTCTTCAGACCTTGTAATCAGCTGATGTCTTCAGTTGTTGTGATCTTCTAGAGCAGTTGTAATGTCTGTGGGACTTAGAGGTTTTTTGATCAAGCTCATTAGTTCTTTTGGTCCAACAAACTCCCCCTGAATCAATGCAGCCAAAACCTCTAAACTTATTGATGATCCCACTTATTCTTGGCAGAAACACCCTCTTGATCAGCTTCAGAGGTAATCAGTTAAGCGTAGGCCGAGAAAAGGTTTCTAATCTTTTGATTGGCTAAGTATGGAAGGGAACTTTGTTTTGGAGAAACTGAACACAGAGTCTTATCCCAACCATAAAACCTAATTCCCATGAATGAGTTTATACGACTCACTAGCATAGGCCTCAAGGAGAACAACTTGTTCCTCCTTGGTGAGTTCTTCTGCTTCTCCTTCGAAGAAGAACTCTAGGCCATAATTCTCAGACAAGTATCTCACTGTCTTTCCATTTTTTAACTCCACAGTTGCTATCTCTCTGTAAGCAAGTTCATCAGGGTGAGAGCCTTCAAGCAACAACTGGAGTTCACTCTTCTGAAGATCTTCAAGTCTTTTATGTAACAACCCCTTCTTGATCATTTTGTTCTCAAGAATAGATTGAGGGGTTGTCTTGGAGTTGTGAGCTCTCTTGAATTCTTCAATGATTTCCCAGGGTAAGACTACCATGGCCAATGTAATTGCAGCATTCAAGGTCTTCTTCACATGGCCATGAAATCTACTTGGTATATTCTTCTTATGAATTCTAGAACATACCCTGGGGTCTGGCCAGATCCGCACTTTTTCTTTTGATGTTGAAAGGTATGTCTAAGAGTGTACAGCCTCAGAGCCTGTTTCTTCATTTCTTGAATGGATGAGGACTGAGGGAAATCCTTATCAACCATCTTGAGAAACTTCTCATCGTGCTAATCTGCTCCTTCAATCTTTACCTTCACCATCTGCATTTGCAAGTCAGGAGTAATCACTTGTTGACTTCTGTGCTCAGGTGATTTGAGTTTGAGAAAAGCACAGATTGGAAGACTATCATCATCATCATCCTCTTCTTCATCTTCTTCTACCCTCAACACCCTTCTCCTCCTTCTGGGTGCATCACTGGGTAAGGTTTGAGGTGGTTTTTGGGGTAAAGGGATTGGTTTTGTGGGGTGAGTTATGGGTGGCTTTGTTTTAGGGATAGATTTGGGAGATTTTAGAGATAAGGTTGTGTTTGAGTGGGAGTGTGAGAAGACTGACTTAGCATTTTGGTGGTGAGTTTGGCTTTGGAGAGCTTTTCCATTTCAGTTCTCTTCCCTGCACCTGTTTCATCCAGTGCTTCGATGATCAACCATTTATTATAGCCTCCAGCAAAGCAGATTTTCTTGGTTATCTCCAAGATACTGTCTCTGGACCAGGCCTTTATCTCTATCAATGATCTTCCAAGGTATTTGGCAATGAATCTGATCATTATCTCCAATCTTTCCCTTTCCAACACAATATAAGCGGCCCATCTAGCTTGAATCTCTTCTATTTCAAGCCTTCTGATCTCAGTGTCTAGTGTAGCTATGTTATGACCTTGTCGAAAGAGCTGATCTATGATTTTATCCATGGATCTGCTGTGAGCTTCGTCAGCATCTTTGACAAGATCTTCTAAGGATTTATCTTCATCAGCTTTTGACTCAGCACTTTTCTTTCTTTTATATGTGATCAGCTGTTCTGAGATCAGTTCTTTCTCTACCTCCTTCTCTTTTGCAGGTTCTTTCTCATCATCAACTCTTTTTCTTTTCTTTTCTTTCACTGCCTTAGACTTGGAAGTCTCACCCTTTTTGGTTGCATTGGGATCAGGGGCTTGAAAGGCAAAAAGAGATTTATGAACAACATCATCAATGAGGGTTTAAAGATTTGAAGGTATCCTTTCATCAATGGCTTTATGCACTATGTCAGTGATGATGGAGTGATGAGAGGTAAGGATTTTTGAAAGATAGCAACCATCTGCTCAGAGGGTTCTGTCCCTGAGAGGTGGTGCCAAAAGTAGTGGCTGGTGGCTCAGTTAAGTGTGTAGGCTCAGTGTTTGGGGAACCTTCAATGGAAGGTGCCATCTGTGGGGTTTGTGAGGTAGATGGACTTCGATCCTGAGACATGTTGGCTAGCATCTCTTTGAATCTGCTCACCTCAGTCTCTAGGATGGTATTATGGGCTAATACATCATAGAAAAAGCCCAGGTCATCATCAGTCTTTGCTGAATCACCTGACCTCCTCATTGAATTAGGATGGACATGCTCTGAGTGTAGATCAGTAGAAGCATGTGCTCCTTGTTCTTGGTACCGGGGACTTCCTGCCTGAGGAATGTGTCCTTCGTTGGCAGTTCCTCTGGTAAGGTCTTATGGATGTTACCAACTTCATCCTGATCATTTACTGAATCAGTAGAAGTGGCGCCTTACCAAATGTTCTATTCTCTGTTTCTACACTTGGAGAGTCAACATTGTAACCCCTGTGCTGTGGGTTATCAGAAGCATTTTGGTCCTCCCCCTCAATGGTTGAGGTATTCCCAGTGGTAAGTGGTTTCTAGGGAGGGGGTGAGGATGCAACTGACTCAACACTTTAGCAATTATCATTTTTGGGCTTTGAGGAGCGGTTGCATGTGGAGATTGGTCTGAAGCAGATTGCAGAAATGTGGGATCCCCAATTGTGGTTGCAACAGGAACCTGTTGAGAGGATACCTGTGCGGATTCAGTAGGTTGAGTCTTGGACATAACTGGGGGGTTAGAACCAGTATGTATTCCCAGTGTTTGTGGTACAGGGGCATCTTGAGGGGACTCATCTCCCTGAGTAGCCTTTTTGGGCTTTTTGGATTTCGGTTTGGTGGGCACTTTGGATCTAGAAGTGGAGGCTGTGGGTTCCCTCTGATTGGGTTTTAGCATCTGGGCAGCCCCTTTAAGAGTAGGGTCTGAGTTATGTCGGGTGTATACCTCAGCTAAAACAGCTGGAGCAGGGACTCCAAGACCAACAAGGCCATCAGATTGTAATTGATTCAAAATTATGGCCATCAGAAACCGATGATAAAGTATCCATCTGTTTGCCATAGGTTTCTGAGCCAGATCCTTTAGTTCCATGAACACTATCTCAGAAAAATTTAGATTTTGGCGTTCAAGGATAGAGTACAATACTTGTTGCCATCGGGAAGACATCTGATCCCAAGAAGATGTCTTTGATGCAAGGCAGACATTCACCATATGAAAGATAAGTCGTTCAATCATGGAAGTGCTTTTTAAGTATTTGTAGCACTTAAGTCGCCTTCATACCCGTTATGGATAAAAGACATATCAGTGGTGCCTTTCGGGTATTCTTTAGGATAGGTGCCATCATGCAAATTAGGGTTTTGCGAATGATGTCGAGGGTGATGAGCACCTGTTTCTGGGTCACCAACGACTGGAGAGTGATTTGTCTATCATTCTCACCAGTTATTACAGAGACGTTGGTCCAGAACTAATAAGGAGTCAGGATATATGGTAGGATTCAGAAGAAAGGCTGTTCTGTATGGGGAATCCACCATAAGATCGATGACAGTGTCAAACTTGTTCCAGAAGGCCGATTTTGAAAGGTAGGCAACACAGTTGTGTCGGGGTTTGAGTTTCATGGTCGCCATTGTTGAGAGAGAGAGGTTTGAAAACGGCTAATGAAACGTTTGGCTATAAGTTCAGGTATTTATAGGTTAAGAAAAGGCTGAAAAGAAAATGACTGAAGGTGTTGGTGTTGTCATCCGTTGTTATGAAAACAACTGAAGACTTGGTTTTAACTATCAGACATTTGAAAACAACTGAAGACTTGGTTTTAGTCATCAGTAGTTGTGAAACTATTGAAAACCTTGGTTTTGTCTTCAGCTGTTGTAAACAACTGAGGACTTGGTATTAGTCATCAGTAGTTGTGAAACTACTGAAGACATGGTTTTGTCATCAGCTGTTTAGAGTGAAACAGCAGTTTGTGGAAACGACTGAAGTGAAAATTCTCATAGTAGTTTTGTCAATTCTTAGCTTTTCAGCTGTTTCATACTGTCCTCAACACTTACTCATCAGACTTTTTAGCTGATTTCAGTTGTTTCATAGGACATCAATACTATCTGTTTTTACTAACATCAGGAGTTATAACTACATCAGTAGTTGTAACTGCATCAGTTTCTTTTAACAGAATTAGTACATATTTGTGACATGTTTACTAATGATCATCAGTACTTGTTTACTGATATCATCAGTAGTTATCACTTATTCTAGCTGCAGCATACCAAGCCTTAACACAAGGTTTTGGAAAGTTGAACTATCCAAAGGCTTAGTAATATATCTGCAAGCTCATCAGCACTAGGCACAAACTTTGGATCAATCAGACCTTTTTCAAAACAATCCCTAATAAAATGGTGTCTGATCTCTATATGTTTGGTCCTAGAGTGCTGGACTGGATTCTTGACAATGCACAGAGCTGAAGCACTATCCATTAATAATGGAGTCTTAGTCTCTGTAATGCCAAAATCCAATAATTGGTTCTGAAGCCAGAGTACCTGAGATGTACAACTTGCAGCAGCAGTGTACTCTACTTCAGCAGTGGATTTGTTTCTTACTCTGCCAAGAAATCAAACAGTTGCCTAGGAATTGACATCCACCAGAAGTTGACTTTCTAGTTAACTTACATCCTGCATAGTCACTATCTGAAAAAGAAACTAATTTGCAAGAGTGTCCAGTGGAATACCATAGACCTAGAGATTGTGTACCTTGCAAATATCTAAGATCCTCTTGATTGCAATCAAATGAGACTCTTTAGGAGCAGCCTGAAATCTAGCACAACACAAGTTGCAAACATGATATCTGGTCTAGAAGCTGTTAAGTACATCAAGGACCCAATCATACATCTGTAAAGTGTTTCATCAACAGCTTTACCTTTCTGATCTGCATCCAGTTGTGTAGTGTTGCACATGGAAGTAGAACAGGCTTACAATTTTGTAAATCAAACTTATTCAAAAGATCTTTTGTATATTTTGACTGATGAAAAGTTCCATCAGCCTTTTGTTTGATTTGCAAGCCTAGAATGAACTGTAATTCTCCCATTGCACTCATTTCAAACTTTTGTTTCATTAGACTTGTAAAATCATCACACAACTGGGGATCAGAGAATGCAAAAATAATATCATCAACATAAATTTGAACAAGTAGCTTATGCTCATCCACCTTCTTAATAAACAAAGTTTTATCTATGGAACCTCTAGTGAATTATTGTTAATAGAAATTTGAAAGTGTTTCATACCAGGCTCTAGGAGCTTGCTACAACCCAAAAAGCCTTATCAAGTTGATACACCCAATCAGGATGTTTATTGTCCTCAAAACCTGGTGGGGACACACACAACCTTCTTCTTTTATTTTACCATATAAAAATGCACTTTGACATCCATTTGAAAACATTAAGATTGTGGAATGCAGCATAGGCTAAGAACAATCTAATTGCCTCTAGTCTGGCTACAGGGGCAAAGGTTTCATCATAATCAATACCTTCTTCTTGTGAAAACCCTTGTACAACCAGTCTAGCCTTGTCTTGACAATAAGCCCATTTTCATCAGTTTTGTTCCTAAACACCCATTTAGTGCCTATTGCACACTTACCTGGGGTAGAGGAACCAGTTCCCACACTTGCTGCTTTTTGAACTGAAGTAGCTCAAGCTGCATGGCTTCAACCCATCCATTGTCTCTCAAAGCAACATGATAGTTCTTTGGCTCTAGCTGACTGATGAAGAGAGCATAGAAGCAGAAGTTAGACAATTGACTTCTGGTTGAGACACCAGCATTGATATCACCAATGATTTGAGACATGGGGTGATTCTTTTCTTGGTATACTATAAGATCATGCAAGTGTTTGTAGCCGTTCAACAGCAGCAGATGGTGATCCAGATTCTTGAAACCAAGTATTAGATGGCAAGTCAAATGACGTAGAGGAGTCAAAATCTCATTAGCATTTGTTGTTGTATGAAGCTACCGAAGCTACAGGAACATCAAGTTTAGTAGACTCAGGCAGTTGGTCACTAAACTTGAAAGGTGAGTACTGATATCATCATCATCTTCAGTACCACCAGGTGGAAGACTTGCTGCAGAAGATGATTTATCCACATGATCTGTAACAGCTAGGGATTGATAAGAAACATATTGCAGTATGTCCAGATCAAACAACTCCATAGGTTTTGTGGAATTTTATCCTTAGGAGATTCATTGAATTTCACATGCAAGGTTTCTTCAACTAACTTTGTTCTGCAGTTGAAGACCTTGTAAGCCTTGCATGTGGATGAATAACCTACAAAATACCCTGCATCCACCTTAGGATCAATTTGTGGAGTTGATCCTTTGTGTTAGAATGAAACAAGGACACCCAAAGTTTTGAAGAATGAAATTAGAGGAGCCAATGATGTAGAACTTCATATGGAGTCTTCATCAACCTCTGATGTACTAATACTTTATTCTGCACATAGCAAGCTGTGTTTATAGCTTCAGCCCAAAAGGTCAATGGCAAACCAGAGTCACCAACATAGACCTTGCAGCTTCAATAGGGTCCTGTTCTTTCTCCCACTACTCCATTTTGTTCTGGAGTCCTTGGGATGCTAAACTACCTCTTGATTCCTTTTGATAGATAAAAATCATCAAGTGTATGTTTCTGAATTCAGTTCCATTATCACTCCTTATACACTTGACTGATAGGGAATACTGCTTCTCAACATACAACACAAAGTTTATAATCGTCTGAGCAACCTCAACTTTGAATGCAAAAGAAAGTCCATACAAATCTGGAGTAATCATCCACAATTACCAGACAGTATTCTTCTTTGCCATGCTCATCACTCTCACAGGACCAAATAGATCCATGTGCAGTAACTGCAAGCAGGCAGTGGGCTTAGGTTCTTAATAGGAGGGAATGAGACTTTGTGATGTTTTCTTTTAAACAAGCAGTGCAGGTTTCATCACAATGGAACTCCTTTATTGGTAGACCTCTCACTAAACTATTGTGGATCAGCTGATTCATGTTTTTGAGATTAACATGACCTAGCCTTCTATGCCACACTTTAGATTCCTAGGAGAGGCTTTGGAGAACAGACAAGGATGACCCTTCAAATCAATCTTCTTTGACAAATCCAAGGCATATACTCTTCCAATCCTGTTGGCCTTCAGGAGAGTATAATCATCCAATACCTTGTCAATCAGCCTCAGAACTTGGGAAGATAGAATCCTGTAGTTCTGGCTTGTGAAAAGTGCAACATTCCCTTTATCACACATCTGACTGAGACTCAGTAGATTATACTTGAGATTCTCCACATGGTTAACATCATCAAATCTGATTCTCCATTAGATACATATCCTTTCCCGATGATGTAACCCTGGCATCATTTCTAAATGAAACAAATCCCTTCTTTCCTTGAGAGTAGTCATTAAGAAGAGAACTGCTCCCAGTCATATGCATAGATCCTCCACTGTCGACATACCAGATGCTCCTTTGGCATGCTGAAGAACCCTGCATTCATCATAAAGAAGTAGTTAGGTTTTAGACCCAACCTTTTTGTTTTGGGTCTGTTTTCATCAAAGATTTAACATAACTTGTTTCTTATGATTAACAGCTGATGAAGAAAGAGATGGTGCTGAAATGGATTCCTTGGATTTGGCTTGGAATGCCTTTTCAGTGGTTTGATCACATGGTGCATCTAGTTGGTTAACTCTCCCCAACAAATGCTGAACCATCATAACAAGTTGTGTCCGACTAGTAGCTAAAGCTTTCAGCTCTTGTGACATATTAGTACTTGTGTTTGATGAGTTCCTGTGACCCACCATTTCCTCCTTAAATTCACAGACTTAGTCTGATGTTTATCATGAGGAGCACTATCAGCTATTTTATGATAAACCGTATCCTTCTTTTTGGATTTGGTTGAAGGCTTAGGTTTATCACATAGGGATGACTGTGGTACAAACTTAGTCTCAAACTCATTTTTCATTTCATCCATCTGGATTTAATGAGCTTATCTCTGTTGAGTTTGGAACCCTTTCTGTACCAACATTCATCAGAAAGATGATTGAATTTACCACATATTTCACATGGGTTATTCTTCATCTTGGATTGATCAACTACTGATGTGGAAACTACTGAAGGTGTGCTCCTTAGTACTTTCCTCCTTTCAATACTTTTGTTTAGTACTGAAGGATCTGTAACAACTGAAGACTTGTTCTTCAGCTGTTCTCTATCAGCAGTTGTTAATCCTTTTATTTCAGCTAATTTGAAATGCTTTTCAGATGTTGTGACTTGCCCTTCAGTACTTGAGGTACTTTGAGGGACAACATCTGAAGTACTCAGCTTCATGTGCTTATGAGTAGTTAACCCATCAGCCAATTGATTTGTTGAGGTATCAACACTGATTTCATCTTGTGATTTTGGGTGATCACTTAAGGATGATGCACATGATGATGTGGTTTGGAAATTACTTTCACCTTCAGATTTTACTATGGTTTTGGAGTAAAATCTGTAGGTGGTGCAATGTGGTTGTAACCTATTCCAAACTTCACATTCGAAGCAGATTGCTTGCTGAGCAGCATTTCAAATCCCTTGCAGGATGATACCCAGCGGTCACACTCAACTTGGGTAACTGCAAGTTTTTCTTTGAGATCTCTATGGTTCTCAAGAATGACCTCTAGCTTAGCCTTTTCATCATTTAATTGGCATTTAAGCTTATAAATCTCATCACTTTATCTTTAAGGGCAGACTCATATTCAGCTTTTCTTTTGGAAAGGGTTTGCTCAAGCTCTAGATTTTGATTTTTAAAGCTACATTTGCCTCTCTAATAGAGATAAAGGCAGCTATGCAAGATTCAGAACATAGCTTGGCCTTAGCCTTAGAGGATACCTCGGTTACCTGTGATGAAGATGCATTGGAGCATGAACTATCAGTAGATTCTAGGGCCATGAGAGCTAGATTCCCAAAAGGATGTTCCCACCATGTTGACCATCACCAGCAAATAATTGCTCATTACCAGAGATATCATCTGGTAAACTGCTCCAGTCAACAATACCAGGGGTGAAGAAGCTGTGATGCGGTTGTGATTGAGATGATTGAGATGGTAAAGGCTCAGGTAGGCTTAAGGTTGTTGGCAATAGGAACTTGAACTGGATTTGGGTGTGGCATGTAATAGCAGGGATATGGATATGACATTGGACCCTGAGGGACAAAATATGCAGGAGATATAGGTTGTGAATGATGACCAGAACTAGCAGGATGTTGCCCTCTGTTTTGTGGACTATTGCTTGGAAAAGTCACAAAGGGTGCAGAGGAGTTAGATCCAGATGATCTACACTCTCTTGCAAAGTGTCTAAGCATGTGGCATTTGTGACACCTCAACTTACTCTTGTCAAAACCAACTTTGGTTTTGCCAGAGAGTCCTGGAATTTCCTACTAGTTCTCTTGTAGAACTTTTGAGATCTGATATTAATCAAAGCCATTTGGCTCAGAATCCCATCTCTTCTAAGTCATCATCAGCAATACCCTTTAATCCCATAATGAAACACAAATTGTCACTATTATAGCCTGATTGACTGTCACACTAACAATGCATGATCTGAACCATTTGAGGAGAAATCTATATGCTCATCATAATTGCTTTTTGATGCAGCATATTCTGACTCATGACCAACCAAGGCAGTGTTTCCTGGTACAAAGTCATCAGTGAGCTTTCCTGATGATGCCAGTTTCCATTTTTGCTCTATCTCTCTTTCAAATGTAAGCAGTTTCCCATGGAGTTGGTGAGAGATAGACTATCCAGATTTGCACTGGAGCGTAGGACAATGGTATATGTGTCCCATCTCTCAGGCAGTGATCTGAGGAATCTGTTGTTCATCTGACTATTAGTGTATTCATGTTTGACCATTTTCAGCTCAGAGATCAAATAGGAAAAACGCTCAAACTCTTGAGTCAGTGACTCACCCTTCCTATGAGAGAATGTCTCATATTTTTGGGCAAGGATTTCTCTGTTGTTCACTAAGACCTCATCTGTTCCACCAAATTGTTCCTTCAATGCATTCCAGAGGTCATGAGCAGTTTCATGATGCATAAGCCCAGAATAGATTTCATTCGGCAGTGCCATGGCCAGAATTCCATGCGCTTTAGCATCAATCTCAAATAGTTTTCGATCCCATCTGAGTATTGTTCCTTCTTCTTTGGAATCATTTGGTTGGTTTCCGGATTGTTCACCATAGGCTTGTGTGGACCATGTACCACAGATGTCCAACAACCTGAACTATTAACAGACAGGTGATGAAGCATTCTTCGTTGCCATATGTTATACTCAGTCCTAACCAGTATCGGAGGCTTGGTTGAGGAACCGGTATTGTGAGGGTCATTAGAAGAGTAGTCATTCTCAGATTCAACCAAATATAATTAAGTTTTAACTTATTTAGTGCAAAACACAACAAACTCAATATGAACCAAGAGAAAACTAAAAGCAGATAAACGAAAGCAGCAGAAATTCAATGATCTATAACCAATTCTTGCAAATATGCTAATTCACTTAAACTTAGATATCGAATAGCAGTTTCAATGATCAATTGTTAGATCGATCAATGATTAACCTTGCTCTGATACCATTTGTTAGGATCAGTGATCTAAGTTTGATTAATTAGAGAGTACTGCAGCGGAATTCGATCAACGAATTAAACAATTCACAAGAACACAATTGATACTCACTGTAACAGTACACGTATATATAGAGAGAGAATTCTGCAAAAGAGATATTTCATTCATATGCTTTCGTGGTGGCTCAATGTCACACTTTACAACTAGGTCAACATCCCTTATATAGGAGATGTGACGTCTGCTGATGTCACTTGATAGTGACATCTAACAGAATATTCAAACTACTGAAACTATGCAAACTACTGAGAATGTTCTCAACTACTGATTACATCTCAGAGAATGCTAAGTACAAGAAACATAAAACTACTGAAATTATAACTACTGAAAAGTAAATTACAAGTACTGAAAGGAAACCATCACAACTACTGAGGTTGATAACTTCAGCTATTGTGACAATTACTGGTCACTTTGGTCTTCATTCTTTGTTCTTCAGACTTTGTTCTTCAGAATTTTACTTTCAGACTTTGTCTTCAACTGATAGCTTCAGACTTTGTCGTCAGTACTTTACTTTCAGACTTTGTCTTCAGGTGATAGCTTCAGACTTTGTCTTCAGTTCTTTACTTTCAGACTTTGTCTTCAGTAGTAGTCTTCAGTTCTTTTCTTCAGACTTTGTCTTCAGACCTTGTAATCAGCTGATGTCTTCAGCTGTTGTGATCTTCTTCAGCAGTTGTATGTCTGTGGGACCTTAGAGGTTTTTGATGAGGCTCATTGGTTCTTTTGGTCCAACACCAAACCACGTTAGTTGGTGACTTGCAGAGTTGCAGCGGAATGGTGTCCAGCTTTATGAACAGTACATCAGATAAAGCATGTTACTAAAAGTCTTCGGAGGAATCTATCTTCATGAACTTGAAGCTTTGGAAGAATTTATCTTTGGCTTCGGAAGATGTTGGTCTTGGCTTCGAAGATTTCACACTTTAGAGTATTTTTGTTGCACATGTGAAACTTCCGAAGCATTCTACTTTAATGCACTTGTGCAACATGCAGGAAAGACTAAAGATGTTTAGGTTGCATCAGCCTCTTCATTAATCTCTACAGGTAATATAAGTTTTGACAAGATTCAAATCTAGGGCGTTCAACAGTGTAGTATGCGAATGGACATGCTAATGAACTTCAGTCGCACGATTGAGCCAGGCGCACGACTGACTCAACCACATGGTGAAGTATATGACTAAGTTCAGTCGCAGGCTCAATCGCACAACTAAACTCAGCCGTAGGCTCAATCGTATGACTAAAACTTAGTCGTATGGTTCAATCGGACGACTGATCATTTTGATAAAAACAGTTTAAGTTCCTACTATCTTGTGTTATGCACAAATCTAATGTATATTTTTCTTTTGATGTAGTAACATGGTGATAGATGGACCATGAGCCCGAAGCACAACATTTATGGTCATTTAGATGCTACTACTCGGAACACTTCCGAGTTTGCTGGGCATCTGGCCTTTTTGAGAAGATCGAGGATCTTCAAGGCCATATCAACATCATGCACTCCATATAGATATGTACAGCAGGCCTTCTGGGAAGGTGCTTCAGTTGATAGGTCCTCTGAGCCTCATAGTATTCAGAGCTTGATCTTTGGATAGGAGATTAGGATTACTACAGACGATCTAAGGCAAGTCCTGGATCTAGGTGAGGATGGTGCCCACCCAACCAAGCTACATCCTTTGACTGTTTGGGGATGCTTTCTGAGGATGAAGTACACCGGGGACATCAACACATGTGTGCTCAACAAGAGCAACATGTGCTCCCAGTTCAAGCAGTTAGCTCATGTCATTCTCAAGTGCATAGTGTCACGGAGAGAAGGATTCGATGAGATGTCAGATCAAATCCAGAACGCATATTTTGCTCTGGTACTAAACCACCCATTCAGTTTCTCCCACATGCTATTTTCTAATATGATCGGGAACCTGGAAGCAAAATGCAAGGATGGCTTTTGTATGTACCCACATTTTCTATAGATGATCATTGATGAGAAGCTTCCTTCACTACCAAAAGAGAGAGATGATGCTATGATTATGGAGTGATGGATGACACGAATTTAGGTCGATGAAGGTGTACCGGGGGAAGCAGGTGAAGCCCCCAGTCAGGAGATTGTTTGGTCATTTGGCTGGTGAAGATTATGTGGCTCCCCCTCACAATAAATGGTGTCACGATGATAGCGACTCCGATGTTGAGCAATTGAGCTACCCACGATGAAGAAGATGATGATGATGACGGCCATGATGATGGTCAGGGTGGTGAGGCACCTAGTGGAACAGAGAAGGTTGCCTTCCACCAAGACTTCTTTCTCGTTGAAGAGGAAGAGTCCGATGATGAGCCACTGGTGAGGACCGTCGGTAGTTGGGTTGTGGCCACCAACAAAGGGAAAGAGGTGGTTGGCGGACACTAGGCTGGGTCGAAGGGTGTTGCTACTGATGTCATTGTTCCTACTTACACCTTAGACCAGGCACTCAACTCAAGGGGGCCTCTGTCTCGAAGGGCTCCAGGAGAAGAGGATGGCCCATCCTATTCAAGAAAGAGTAAGAGACCAAGATTTAGTTTAATCACATCTTCCACTACCACCACTACCACAGCCACAACTATCACCATGGCCACAGCCACCACCACTACCATACCCACTACCACCACTACCATAACCACCACCATTACCACACCCACTACCATAGCCACCACTCCATACACCACTCATACACCTACTCCACCATAATCCATTCCCATCCCTCCTCCCATCTTCACCACATCCACCACTACCATAACCACTCAACAAGCTGGTCCCTCCACCCAATCCACATTCACACTTGGACCTACTCTACCCATGGTCAGGTTAAGGAGCAGCTGGCGAACCTGAAATGGATGGTGCTAAAGCTTATAGCTACTAATGATCTGAGGTCTACTCAGATCAATCAGCTGATGGCAGTGAATGCGACTCAAACAAAGCAAATTGCTCTGCTGAGTGAGAAGAATGCTTAGTACGAGAGAGCTTTAGGCTGAGCCCACCACGAACTTAAGAGTCAAAACGAGCTGGTGATGGCTTCGGTAAAGCGGATTGAAGGACTAGAGAAGAAGAATAAATGGATTTTGCTGAAGCTCAAAGGATCAAAGAGTGAGCCGTTAAAGATTAAGGATGGTGATGATGATGATGATGATGAGGATGAAGATGAATCTGAGGAAGATGACGGTGATGACGAGGGAGCAGGAGGAAGTGGAAAAGGAAAAGGAGGAGATGATGATGATGAGGATTATCAAGAAGGTGATGCATCTGCATATGGCTCAAATCCATCAGCGAAGGAGAGGCGCACAAAGAGAAATCAAGATCAGGGAGCCTTGTCCTCAGCTCCTCAAGCTGAAGAGACACTTGACCAAGGCAAAAGTAATTATTAGATGTTTTTGTATTTGAAACCTTTGTACTTGAATTATGTATTACATTAATGTAAATAATGATTATTGATGTTTAAATGTCTCAATTAATGATTTATGTGTGATGTGCTTAATGTTTAATCAAATAGATGAAGCTCAATAGCCAGATGAATTTGATGTCATCCCCCTTCAGAAAGTCAAGACTCAACTCACTATGATTCTTGATTTGCAAGGGATCGTCAGAAGATCTGTGAGCTACACTCGGAGGAAGGAAAGATCATTCATGTTTAACAGACGAACAGCTTGCTAAGAAGTTTAGACTAAATCCTGATGAGATTGTTAAAGATGCTTCGGAAGTTGACGTTGTGAGTGATGATGAGCTGAAAGATGTGGATGAGATAAAGATAGAGGATGTCATAGTAGAGCATTATCCACAGTACACTGACCCTTAGGGCAATGCTATCCCCAAATTGGGCAAAAGTTTGGCAGTGGTACTTTTCATAAGTTGGTGGAGATTGAAAGAAAAGGAGAAAGATGAAAGTACAGCCCAAGCTTCGGATGCAAATGTTGATATAAAGAAAGCTAATGGGCAGCTTGTTTTGCTGAGATGAAAGCCCAACGCGCACCCCCAAAGCAAAATGCCTACACCAAGCTTTACAGAGTCAAAAGACATTAGAAAGTGTTAGGCAAGATTAACGTGTGGGCATATTTTGAAGACCTGGATGTTTATGCTGTGAAAATGGAGAAAGGGATTGAGTACTTTAGATATCCATATGATTTGAAGACTCTTCCTGGTTTTAAGCTCAACTAACTGGCATGCTTAGATCTACTATATGCTAACCCAAGAAAGATGTCAGGTTGGTTTGAGGCTGCATTGAAGAAGGAATACCACACTAGATGGGTAAAATTCAGACCTCAACAACCTAAGAGGTTCATTCATAAGGCATAAGTTGATTCTATATCTAGAAAGCCTAAAGTAGTACTGAAGTGGAGTCCTCCGTGCACAATGTCCAAGATTCCCTTACGTGAAATGCCTCAGGACTTCACTCCACACTTCAAATGATGGTATTATGACTGGAGGACAGGGGAAGCGGTCATAGTTTTGAACAGAGATGGAAAGATAGAGACTATCAGGGTATTTGACCCAATGTGGCTCACTAACTTTTGGTGTGAAGATGTCTATACTTATACAAGTGGCCACTATTCTATGACACGCATGACATTGTACAAGATCTTCAATTCCAACATGTCATATGGCTCTTCTTTGCATTCGAGATACATGTAGAAGTCACAAGAGAAGAGATTACAAGAAATTTCAATAACATGTGAAGAATGTTAGACAATAGGGTAAACTAGGTCCAAGGGGGAGTTTAAAGATACATGTTGTTCCTAGTTTAAGTGCTTTAATGTAAAAGTATTTCATGTCTTACATATATGTAATGTGACAAATAATGAAATATGATATATGCTTTGATGTTATTTATATTTGATTCATATGTATGAACTTCTTATATAGGTCTGAGGTTGTTGTACAGAATTCTAAGTCAATAATGATTGAGTAATATGTTCAACTTAGTCCGATGATTATTCATACTAATGGCCCATACTTATGGACCATACACATGGATATATTATGCTTAGGGATCAGTCGCATGACTGAAACAGGAGACTGGATCAGTGGTATGATTGAGACATAAGATTGACTCAGTCGCATGACTGAATCTTTAGTCGTGCGTATGATTCAATCGCATGATTCAGTCGCACGACTAAACCATGCTAATGGTTCATTCATACGAATGGAAACCACTAACCTATAAATACCACCTAATTCATGGAATAACATAACACTTTGAGAGATACTTCAAATACTAATAAACCCTAGCCGTCTAGAGCATCCCAAACAGCCTGTCTAAGTTCATACTTCGTTCCTGATTAATCCTACTCGTTCTTAACGTTTAGTTCATTCTTATATCGATTGGGTAATCGTTCTCACTGATTGGATCACCAATCAAATAGGATTCCGCACTATTTGATCTGGTAAAGCGCAGAATCAGTTAATACTCCGTACGTACATGGTATTAACAATGACCATATGTATGGGATCCTTGTCGCTTGCCCCAGGTACTAGAGTCAGCTTCATGCATAATGTTCGAGGTCTATGAAAGACCTCAGGCCCAGTTACCCGCTTCGTGCACGATATTCGGGGTAGAGCCTATGGCATTGATCTGGGATGAAAGAGAAAGGATAAGTGGTGAATGTACTTGCCCAAGGTATTAGAGTCAGCTTCGTGCACAATGTTCGAGGTCGATGAAAGACCTCAGGCCTAGTAACCAGCTTCATGCATAATGTTCGGGGTACTGTACATGTCATCGATAGTAATGAACGTACGAATAAAAGTAAGAAAGTTATGTATGAAAGTAAATGGTAATGACGTACGATTAATCAAAGAAAGTTAACAAACGAATGATGAAGATAATAATGATATTATCTATGTGTACGTATGATGTGTGATCATGTACGAAAGTAAAGAATGGTTTTAAACGAAAATAAAGTATGTTTTATTTTAAAACTAGAACTCACTCATCAACGCTGACTTTTATGTGTTTCTAGTTGGTAGGTAATGGTTGCTGAGGATGGCACGGGGCGGCTTCTTGGCTCTTTTTGGATAGCATTCTTTTGATTAATGTTTTTAAAATGCAATGTGAACAAACGATGTTTTGTAACAAATGTTGTATTAAGTTGCCGAAGCATTTATAGTAAAATGAAATGTATGATTTAATGTATCCGCTACAATGTTTTATTTAAATTAATGAAAATATGTGTTTTATGTGCGATGATTGACTACCTGTAAGCGTCCCAGGGACAGGGCTTTACAAGTTGGTATTAGAGCCAAAGTTTAAGTGAAACAGGTTAATTTTCAAAAGAAACCTAAACTTAAATTGGGAATGGGACGGAAAGGGAAGGGATGCCAGCCCGAGTAGCTATGTGCCATCAGTTATTTTCCTAAGGTTAACCAGTATTACATGCGCATGTTATGTGGTATATATGATGTTAGTAGATTTAGATACTAATGTAGTCAGAATAAGAAATGCTTGGGGTATGAAGATTAAAGTAAGTGGCTAATCACAACTATCCACTATAATTAAGGACTTACTATACTTGACATAAACTGAGTTATTCCCTTGAATGATTGTGTTAGTGTTTGAATCTTATATTGTGTTCAGAGGATGGTCGGTGGTAGATCATCGAAGGCTTCACGCGGTGGAGGTCGTGGTGGACGTGGTGCTGAACCACGGGTCACGAGAGGAAGGCCTAAAGCCGAAGAGGTGGTTCATGAAGAACCTGAGACCACTCGTCCGGAGGCTGGGGACAAGAGTGCTAACTTGAGAGCCTCCGTGAAGGAGGTTATTGTTGAGGAGGTGCATCAGGTCATGCAAACGATCTTACCATCTGTAGTGACAGAGGTGATAAAGGCCGTGTGGGAAAGAGAACAAAGGGAGAGGAATAGGTCCTCGGGAGGATGGGAGCAACCTGAGACTGATACAGTTCTCTCTGATGATGAGGAATATGAGGAAGAGCCTGTGCAGGAGATGACATGAGGCTATAACTATAGGGCATTTCAAAGATGCAAGCCCCTACTTTTGATTGTAATGGCACTATTGCTATTGTTCACTAATAGGTGAGAGAGATGGAGGTTGTACTTAATATCAGCGAGTGCTGAGAGGAACAAAAGGTGAAGTTTGATGCCCACTCATTTGTGGATTTGGCTTTGTGCTGGTGGGACAACATTGTCCAAGCCGAGGGTAGCTAGACTATTGGGAGAATGAGGTGGTCTGAGTTGAAGAAGCTATTGATTGAGGAATTCTATCCTCATAGAGTGATGGATAAGGTGGAAAGGGAGTTGTTGTAGCTGGAGGCGGGAACAATGACACATCAATAGTATACCACCAAGTTCAATGAGATGGTATGGCTGGTGCCAGATCAAGTGACACCTCTATCGCGAAAGATCAAGAGGTATATTCAGGAATTGTTGGCGGATATCCATAGGCACATGATCGTTGCCCGACCAAGCACGTATAGGTTAGTGGTTGATTTGGCAGGAAGGTTGTATGATGAAAGAACTATGGTGGTGGTTGAAGGCAGCAAGAGGAGTGGTGGTGACCGGAATTGGAAAGGGAAGCGGATCGGATGTGGTGGTGCCACTCCAAGCAATAAAGGTGCACGGTGGATGACTGACGTGTGGTCACATCTGGTGTGGGGATTAAGAGGTGTGGCAAGTGTGGAAGGGAGCACATTAAAGAGTGTAGGGGGTTTGAACGTGTGCTTCAAGTGTGGAAAGCTAGGTCATATGGAAAGAGAGTGCAAAATGGGGAGATGTTTTAAATGTGGCGGGGAGGGCCACATGAGCAGGGATTGCAAGAAGTCGAGGGCTGAAAGTTCCGGTGCAGGGAAGAAGGCGACCGAGACTGAATGGAAGAGGATGAGTGCCAGAGCGTTCATAATGATGCATGAGGAGGCTAGGACAGACCCCAATGTTGTTTCAGGTATGTTTCTAGTAACCCAAACTTTAGCCTCTGTGTTATTTGATTCTGGTTCTAGTAAAAGTTTTATTTCTGCTGCTTTCTGTCCTAAACTGCCTGTTAGTAGTAGGAATATAGATACACCCTTCAATGTAGAAACTGCCACAGGTGAGTCTACTAGGATTTTTGAGATGATAGAGGGTTGTGATATAGAATTGGAAGGTCACAAGGAAAATTTTCCTCTTAGACCCTTGTAGAGATTAATGAATAGGCTGATGCAACCTAAACATCTAAAGTCTGTCTTGCATGCTGCACAAGTGCATTGAAGAAGAATGCTTAGGAAGTTTCACACATGCAACTAAAAATACTCTAAAGACCAATATCTTCGAAAGCCAAATATGAAGTCTTCCGAAGCCTCAAAGACAAAGTCTTCCCAAGCTTCAACTCATGAAGACAGATTTCTTCCTAAGACTTTTAACGCATGCTTTATCTGATGTGCTTTTCCATAAAGCTAGACACCTTTCCGCTGCACCTCTATAAGGTCACCAACTTACATGAGTTGGTGAAAAGGTCCATGCTTTTGGTAACTGTACATTGAGGTCTTTAGTCTATAACATTCTACTTTATGTACTTTATCCTTTTTGTAATAGATAAGGATGTGAGCTATGGAATGTCATAGTCACTAGTCAAAAGGCAATCTGCCTTTTGACTCTACAATTGATTTTGTTTTGTGTCTAGTCAATTGTATCCAGCTGGCTTTCAAAGTATAGCCGGATGTAGGATGTAGTATAAGTATCTCATGTTCTTGTATCTGTCCATTATGCTTTGTAAAACTTGTGCCACAACAAAGCTGACTGAGTGCTAGGCTGAGCTTTTGATCAGCAAAGCCAGGGCAAAAAAGAGTGTTCTTGAAGAAGAGAACTTCAAGAACATTATATCCTCATCCCTGCATAACAAAGTGTGCTATCAAAAGGGGCAGGGACTAGGATCAAATGAGATAGCTTCTCCACACATAATCTTGTCTGTAAGATCTCCTAGGTGTGGAACTTGTGAAGATGAGCTTCCTCTCATAGATCCTATGAGTGAAGAGGATGAAGAAGAGATAGTGAAGAATTCCTCTGAGAAGAGTGAAGAGGAGGATTCCAAGAAGGGCCATTATCCTTCTGAGGAGAAGAAGAAGACTATGATGACCAAGTCCATGAGAAAGAACTTGATCAGAAAGAGCAAAAGAAAGGCAAGGAAGGCTCAAGAGATCAAGGCTACGTTTGACTCTACACATAAACAAGTTTTCATATCTGTAGAATTCAAAGTCGTAAGGACTAAAGACATAAACCAAAACTCTATTGCTAAGAGTTCTGGTTCTTGTTCCACTCATCTCAATAACAAGAACAAGACTGATCTGCTGTGTACCACTGTTGCACAGCCTGGACCATCAAACTCCAAGAACAGTTCCCAGCCCAAAGGAACTGTCTTAGCATCTGTCAAGATGAAGGTGGAGAAGGGATGTGACCAAAGACATTCTTGTTCTAAGTAGAAGACTCTTATGAAGAAGAAATGATGTGTGTCATGTGTGAGAGTATCACTCACATTGCTAAGGATTGTCCATACAATCCTAAAGGTACTATCCATATGACCAAGACAAAGACTTCAAGGAGTTCTAAAAATATTCAAGCTTCGGAAGGAAAACCTCTTTCCTTCAGAAGCTCCAAGTCTAAGAAGAAAAGAAGTGGAAAATTACCCTCGGAAGAGAAGTTGGTCTCGGAAGAAAGGAGTTCTTCTGAAGCATTGAGGTCTGCTGCAGTGTCTGCTGAATCTTCTGAAGGTTCAGTCATCAAAACTTCCAAAGTTCCAAAAGCTTCTGAAGTTTCGAAGGTCAAGTCCAAGACAGACCAAGTGACAGAGAATTCTCCATCAACAACAGCTCAAGATCCTCTTAGCACAACCATAGGATCTATTACTGTTGCATTACCTTCTGGTTCTGAACCCAAGACAAGCAAGGCTTGGGTTTCCAAATGTAACTAATCAACTTCTTTATGCAGGGATAGCTCAAGACAAACAAAAATGTCTGGATCATTGATAGTGGCTATTCCAGGCACATGACAGGCAATAGGTCACTACTCCAGAACTTTGAAAGAATTCTTGGAGGAATAGTTGCCTTTGGAGGAGATAAAGGTGGTTACATTTCTGGAAGGGGCAAGGTCACAAATGGTAAGCTCAGCATTGATAAGGTAAACTTTGTCAAAGAGCTTGGGTACAATCTTCATAGAGCATGAGTGCATTATTCTCAAGCCTGGTGTGGTCATTCCTCATGAGCATATCCTACTTAGAGCCCCCAGGAAAGGGAACATGTACAAGATGGATTTGCAAGAAACATCTCCCTCTTGAGAAGTTTTATGCTTTTTGTCTAAAGCTAATTGTGATGAGTCTTTCCTATGGCATAAAAGAATGTGCCATGTAAACTTTAAGATCATGAATAGATTAATTTAAAATGATTTGGTAACTGGAATATCAAAGAAAGAGTTTACAAGTGATGACCATTGTGTTGCGTGCCTGAAAGGGAAGCAACATAAGGTATCTCACAAGCCTAAGGAAAGGAACTCCATCACTACACCCCTACACTTGTTACATATGGATCTCTTTGCCCTACCAGTGTAATGAGTCTAGGAAGGACCTCTTATTGTTTAGTGATCACTGATGACCTAACGAGATTCACTTGGGTTTTCTTCCTTAGAACTAAGGATGAGACTCCTAAGATTCTGAATAATTTCATCTTAAAGATTGAGAATCAATCGGATCACAAGATCAAAATCATAAGATGTGATTAAGGAACTGAATTTAAGAGCTAAATCCTTGATGCATTCTCTGATGAAAAGGGTATTACAAGACAATACAGTGCTCCCAGGACTCCTCAGTAGAATGGGGTTGCTGAGAGGAGAAACATGACACTGATTAAAGCTGCAAGAACCATGCTGTCTGACTCTAAGCTACCCATCACGTTCTGGGCAGAGGCAGTCAACACTGCTTGCTATGTGTAGAATAGAGTTTTAGTGGTCAAGACTCATGCAAGAATCCTTATGAACTTTGGCACAAGAGAAAACATTTCATTGGTTTTCTCAGGTGATTTGGTTGTCCTTGCACCATCTTGAATACCCAAGATCAAATTGCCAAGTTTGCTGAGAAATCAGATGATGGACACTTTATTGGATACTCTTCTTAAGCTAAGGCTTATAGAGTATACAATCTCAGAACTAGAATTGTTAAGGAGTCAGCCAATGTGACTTTCAATGAACACACACCCTGTGTTGCTGGTTCTAGTCCGGATTGGTTATTTGATCTTGACTTAGTTACAAACTGTTTTAACAAATCTTGTGAGAATGTTTCAAGATCTGCAAAAAATTCAAATATAGGTGATCCTGATCCAAGATTTGAGCTAAGAAGAACTTCAATTCATACATTTTCAGCTCTAGTTGGAACTACTTCTGCCAATGAGGTTTCTGTCAGCACTACAATGACAAACTCAACTGATACATCTGGGGTGCCATCAAATTCCAGTTTAGAGGCTCCACAACCAGATAAGAACATCTCAATTATGGAAGACAAAAATGGTGGTAGTGACAGTGACCAAGAATTTATTGATGCCACTAACCACACCATAGATGAGATTATCAATGATGTCACACACTGCTTGGATCAAGTTTCTCTTGAAAAGTGTGCTGATGTGGTGGGAGACACATGCATGCTAGATCTAAATTTCTCTAATTTAGATCTTTCCCAACAACTTGCTGTGATCCCTCAGCTTAGGATTCACAAGTCTCACCCCGCCACAAACATCATGGGAGATGTTGTCTCAGGGGTAAGAACAAGAGGACGAACCCATGAAGCAAATGTTTGTCTTCACTCTTGTTTCTTATCCCAGATAGAGCCAAAGAAAGTTGATGAGTCTCTAAAGGATGGAAGTTAGGTTTAATCTATGCAACAAGAGCTACTTCAATTTAAAAGGCAGAAAGTTTGGAACCTTTGTCCTCTTCCTTCTGGGAAGACTATCATTGGAACCAAATGGGTGTTTAGGAACAAGAAAGATAATAGAGGCATCATCATCAAGAACAAGCTAGACTAGTTGTTCAAGGATACACACAAGAAGAAGGGATTGATACACTAATGTCTTTGCTCCAGTATCAAGATTAGAAGCTATTAGGATATTCCTGGCATTTGCTGCATCCAGAACTTCAAGGTCTTTCAGCTTGATGTGAAGTGTGCCTTTTTGTATGGAGTGATTGATGAAGAGGTATATGTCAAACAACCACCTGGTTTTGTAGACCCTGATCATCCTGATTATGTTTGCAAACTTGACAAAGCTCCCTATGGGCTGCATCAGGCACCCTAGAAATGGTATGAGACACTGTCTGAGTATCTTTGTAAAATGGATACATGAGAGGTATTATAGATGGAACTCTCTTCATCAAAGGACAAAAAATGACATATTGCTAGTTCAAGTGTATATGGATGATATCATCTTTGGTTTAACTAATCCAAAGCTCTGCAAAGACTTTATGAAGTTGATGAAAGACAGATTTGAAATGACTGCCATGGGGGAACTCAATTTCTTTCTGGGAATTCAAGTGAAACAAGTTGAAGATAGCATCTTCATAAGTCAGTCAAAGTATGTTCATGACATACTCAAGAGGTTCAACATGACTGATTGTAAGATTGCTAAGACACCCATAGCTAGAAACCACTCCCTTGGACCTGATCTTGAGGGGGAGTGTGTAGATGAGCACTTATACAGGGCTATGATTGGGTCTCTTATGTATCTTACTACTAGCAGGCCTGATATTATGTTTGCTACATGTATCTGTGCAAGATATCAAGCCTACCCTAAGATGTCTCACCTCATCACTGTCAAAAGGAGTCTAAGATACCTCAAGGGTGCTTCAACACTTGGTTTATGGTACCCTAAGAATCCTGACTTTAATCTGTATGCTTATAGAGATAGTGATTATGATGGTTGCATCATGTCTGCAAAGTCTACATCTGGGGGATGTCAGTTCCTTGGTGGAAGGGTTGGCTTATGGCAATGCAAGAAACAATCTTGTGTCTCTACATCAACTGCTGAAGCTGAATACATTGCTGCTGCAAGCTGCTGTGCTCAAGTGCTTTGGATTCAGAATCGGATGCTAGACTATAGGTAAAACTTCAAGGAGACTCCCATTCACATAGACAACAATAGTGTTATCTCAATCACAGAGAACCCTATGCAGCACTCAAGGATAAAGCACATCAATATCAGGTATCATTTAATAAGAGATAACTATGAAAAGGGATTAATTAAACTAGTCAAAGTTCACACAGATGAACAATATGCTCATCTGTTTACAAAGGCTTTTGATGAACATAGATTTAAATATTTAATATCAGCTATTGGGATGATAAACTTTGAGTAGGTTTTTCTTAAAACTAATTCTTATTATTTCTTAAAATTTGTGTGTCTTAAGTTGTCTAGCTCATCACTTTCATCAGCTCATGTTTTCTTTGGATGAAAATTTCTTTTTGAAGACTTTCCTTAGATTTTTTAAAATTTCTGATACTTCGGAAATTATGCTTTCAACTTCGGAAGTAAATCATACCTTAAAAAAATAACTATCTAAGAAATTTACCTTCGGAAGAGTTCTTTGATCTATCTTTCGAAGCTTAAATACTTGTCTCAGACACTTACGTATTTTCAAGGACCATTTACATCCAAAGCAAAATTAACTCTCCGAAGCTTTGTAATTCTATATACAAAGCAATCAAGTTTTAATTTCTCTTCCGAAGCAAAATTTTCAAAACTCTCAGGAAAATCTTCTGAAGTCATTTTAGCTTCGGAAGCCTTTTTAATTAAAACCTCCGAAGATAATTAACTTTCGAAAGCTTTTTGACTTCCAAGAAAACTACTTTTTGAGCAAAAGTAAACTACTTTTTCAGAGGTGGGACCGGCATCCAGATTTCAAAGTTTATCCTCTTTCATTAAACTTTATCTGAAATCCCTCTCACATATAAACCCAACGATTTCCCCCACTTTCTATCATATGTTCTTCCTCCAAACCTAAAAACCCAATTCTCTCTGAATTTTCTTTCTTCCTTCTTTCTTCATCCTTAAGCTACCTCACATTGCCAACCTTGCTCACAGAAATGATCCCAACTTTACCATGTAGCTCCACAGGCAACACAATCAGGTTGCTCTATTAAGCTCTGAGAAAGATCCTCATTTCTCAGAGGTTTGTCGATTCCTAGCTTTATGCAACTACTCACCTCCCAAACCATTGATCCTCCTCTCTATGAGGATCAACTGCTTAATTTCTAGAAGACCTGCCAAGAGGTCATTATGGATGGGGAGAAGGCACTATCTACCACAGTGCTGGGAGAACAATCTTCATCACTCCGGCCATCATCAATAGGCATCTTCAGCTGGATGATGAAGAAGGTGAGGTGTTCTTCCCAAAGGAAGCTATTAATTTTTCCTTTGAGCAGATGGGATATGAGGGAGATTTCTCTGTAAAGACCTTTCGGAAAGGGAAGGTCTCATCCTAGTGGAGATTCCTGCTCCATGTGGTCATTCACAATTTATCAAACAAGCATGGTGGATAGGACCAGATTCCTGAAGATCTCTCCTTCATAATCCATGGAATAGTTCAAGGGGTCAAGTTCAGGTATTCTCAGTTTGTTTATACCAATTTACTTGCTAATATAGACTCCTTAGAATATTATATGTTTCCTAGATATGTCCAGTACATTGTTAACTGTGAACTGGGCTCATTGTTGAGGGAAACATGTAACATTCTTAAATTGGGATTATTTGAAGCCTGACATCTTTAAAATACTGAGAAAGCCCATTGCTGGTTCTCTAGGGTAGAAACAGCCCTAGTCCCAAAAATGTTAGAGCTCATTTCTCAAGGTGACAACCTAGCAGCACAAGCTAGTGTTGAGCCCACACCTGCTACCTCCCAACCACCCACACAGCCTAAAATCGCTCTCACATATGAAAGAAAGTCCAAACAAGCCCCTGCTCAGACTATTCAGTCTATGGAGACCCCCATATACTCACCCATACAGGAAGAAGTGGACACTCGAGCTCCCACTTCTGTTGAGGACCAGACCACTCCCATCTCTCCAAGAATCAGTGTTGAGGTTCCTCATGCTCAACCTGATGAGCTCATTAGCCCAACTGCCTTAAGCCATCACTCTGAGTCTCAACACTCAAGTGATCAGCCATCAGGGGACAGTTACCATCCCCAGCCTATAGATCTCAACTAACCAATTCCCAACCTTGATTTTTCTATATTGATGAAAATCTAGGTTTCGGTGAGTATAATGAGTCTCTTTTCTTTACCCCTACCCAAAGAGAGATGAATGCTCCTGAGTCTCCTATATCTATCCCACATCAGTCACCTACAACTGAGGTGGACACTTCTGAACCTGTTCAGGATGTCCATATGGAAGAGGCTCTCACTTCTGAAAGTGATTACATCATTAAGACCTCAGCCATGGCAACTCAACCAATTGACATCTCAACTGAGATTGCCAGTGACAGAGGATAACCAGCAGCCAAGAACCTAAAGCTGGTGGTGAGAAAGCGGACTTTGGTCCAATCATCTCATCCCCCAATGATTCTTTTGATGAAGATCAGGGGAATCTAAGACTAAAGGTGCACCAACTGACTAAAACATCCACCTATTTAGTCTCAATGGTCAGGCACCTTGAATCTTAGGTGACTACCTTACATAACAGGATCAATTATCAGCAACTTAAGATTTCATATCTTAAGGAAAAACTAGCTAGGAGACCCTTAAGAAGAGCTCAACCAGGAACACAAGAACCTGTGGATGTGATTGACCTATCTTCCAGCTCACCTATGCAAGTGGGTGATGCTACCAAAAAGGGGGAGAAAGTAATTATAGCCACAGAACTTGGGAGTTCTTCAGAGAGAGTGGACATTGAGGACTCACCACCCTCATTTGCAATTGTGCGTTCTCAGCAACCTCCTCAAATTCACATTTCTGTGGACTAGACAGACTTCTTCATATAGAGTTTGTTTGAGGATAGGATACCAAGGGCCATGTCATCTTGACCATATTCCAATCACATCATTGGATGGAAGTATGACAACATCAGGAAAGCCCTTATCATCATAAGAGTTCAAGGATAGCAAGAAGTCTTCAATTTTCAGAGCCTGAACTACTATGAAGGTCTGGATTTAGTCAACATGCCACTTGTCAACCTAAGCAAATCAAGACAAGCTGACAGACTGGCTCAAAGGGTCAAAGATAGGATCACTGCAGAGTTCAGCTTAAGAAGGAGACTTAGGCAATCATGCAATGCCATCGGTCAACTGGATGTTAAGGCAAACCCTAAGATTAGTTTCCTAGGGGAAACCTTGATTGAAGGCCCAGTGGGAGAACCTGAGACCCCTGTCTCATCATCATCAACTGTTGCATAGATCCACACTCCTATTGAGACATCTACTGGTGAAGGTGCTTCTCAACCTCTCTCTGGCCAGAGCTCAGAAGCTGCATCAAGCAATGAAGGACAAAGCTCTCTCCACCCTGAGTCACAAAAGTCTGTAAGTGACAAGGGAAAAGAAAGATGACATCTGAGGAGATTGACGAGGAGGAGAGAGAGAAGAAAAGGAGGCTGAGGGGAGAAAGTTCCTCTACTAAGTCTTCAACACTCATGGAGTCTGCTATCAGGACTGCCCCAAACCAGACACTCAAAATGATAAGCTAAGGGCAGTCAGGATAATTATCTGTAGACAAGGAACTATGACATAGACAGTGTCATCTATCTCCCCTTTGATGAGTTGAATGAATTGGTTGATCTGGAAAGGTCAAAGGAGAAGAAGGAGGCAGAAGATGTAGAGCTTCTAGTACAAGTCAAAGAAGAGAGAAAAAGAAAAAAACTGTACAAGGATATGCCTACCCTCTCCCCAGTTTAAGAAAGTCCTGCACAAGTAGATGTGGTTCAACAAGATCCTCAGGTAGACAAAGAAGAAGAGAGGATGAAGATGATCAACTACCAGAGTGCCACATGCTTCTATCAGGCAGATGCACTCCTTCCTTTGTCCTATGACTATGTTGAGTTTGAGTACTTAAAACAGCTTGAACTTGAGATAATCAAGGACAGAAAGACAACTAAGAAGAAGCTAAGGGAAGAAGCTACAAAATCAAGAGTTATCATCCAAAAGAGCATGAAGAAGTCTGCTGATAGGCAAAGGATGATGAGCTTCTTGAAGCTATATGGATTCTTCAGAAGGAGACTTGGCCCCATGTCTTTATGGATGAGCATATTAGGGTGATCAAGCAGAAGATCAAGAGAGGAGGGCTCATTGACTTACATTCCTCTCCAAGTCAAGCCCCACCTGAAGTGGAGGTTAAGGTTGAACAACCAGAGACAACACAGCCTGGACCTCCTGCTGAAACTCAGCAAGCTTCATCTTCTGATCCACAGCAGGGTCAACCTCCCTCTCCTTCTGAGCCTGAGAGAGAGGAAGTCCTAACTAAGAAAGACAGTGAAGATCAATCCGGTACTGCAGGCCAGTCTTCTCAGTTAAAACCTATAAAGAGAAAAAAGAAGATGGCTTCTAAACCAATGCCAAAGAAGAAGAAGACTGCACCCTCTTCTAAACCGCAGGATGAGTCAGAACATCTTAAGGGTGTGCAGCTAGAGGATGCTACATCAACTCCAATTCAAACATCTCCTCTAGCATCAGGAAGACCCATCTTGTCTTGGACATACACCACAAATCCAGAAAGATGGCATGCCATTAGAGATCAAGGCACTAAAGACATCAACACATGGCAAGATATGTTTCAGTTGCCTCTGCATGACCTCTTTGATATGAGAAGACATTTTGACAGTCTAAAGGATCCTGATCATCTTATGAAGAAAGGATTGGTGATCATCCTAATGAGGACTCTTGATATCTGAAGTCTACTAAGTGTTTTGGTAGCACCAGCCTAGGGGGAGTTTGTAGAGATTAATGAAGAGGCTGATGCAACCTAAACATCCAAAGTTTGTCCTGCATACTGCACAAGTGCATTAAAGAAGAATGCTTATGAAGTTTCACACGTGTAACTAAAAATACTCTAGTGTGAAATCTTCGAAGCCAAGACAAATATCTTCCGAAGCCAAATATGAAGTCTTCCAAATCCTCAGAGACAAAGTCTTCCGAAGCTTCAACTCATGAAGACAGATTTCTTCCGAAGACTTTTAGCACATGCTTTATCTGATGTACTTTTCGATAAAGCTGGACACCTTTCCCCTGCACCTCTGTAAGGTCACCAACTTACATGAGTTGGTGAAAAGGTCCATGCTTTTGGTAACTGTACATTGAGGTCTTAAGTTTGTGACAGGATCAGCGATCACAAGTTTGATGTATTAGAGTTCAAGGCAGCGGAATAAGAATAGGAATTACACAAATTGTAGCAAGAAGTCGATGCTTGTAGTATTAGAGCACATACGGTTATAGCGAGAGAATATATTCTGATTCAAGGAATGTTTATAGATATGGAATGTTTCTAATCAAATCATTCATTCATTCACGTCATTCATGTATTACAATAGGTTGTCACTCCTTATATAGAGTGCAACAATCACTGTTGTTATCACGGAAAGTGACAACTGGCAGATCTAATACAAAAATACTAACTCTTAACAAACTACTGAAATGTTCACAACTACTGAGAACATATCAGAGTGACAAGTACAGAATATAAAACTACTGATTAGAAACTACTGAAATTACAACGACTGAAGAACAAGCTCTTCAGTCGTTTTACAAAACTACTGAAACATAAAACTACTGAAACTAGAAATATAAAACTACTGATATCACAACTACTGAAGAAGTACTCTTTAGCAGTTGTGACAAACTGACTGCGGCTTGATCTTTAGACTTTGACCTTCAGATGTTTCATCAGCTGATGACTTCAGTAGATATCATCAGCTGATGTCTTCAGTCTTTGTCTTCAGACTTTGTACATCAGTTGTTGATCTTCAGCACTTGTAAACTCTTCAGCTGTTATACTTCAGTACTTTGGTCTTTCAGCTTCAGCACTTGTGTTCTTCAGCTGTTGTACTTCAGCACTTTAGTTCTTCAGCTGTTAAAGTCTTCAGCACTTGATCTTCAGCTGTTGAAGTCTTCAGCACTTGTCAAACTGCTGATGAGGCTTTCAGCAGTTGTTGTGATACCATGTGGGACTTAGAGGTTTTCTGATCTTGGCTCATTGGTTCTTTTGGTCAAACAACTCCCCCTGAACCAATGCAGCCAAAACCTCTAAATTATTTATTATCCCACTTATTGTTGGCAAAATGTTGGTCTTTTTCCTTCTTGATCAGTAGAGAAGATGACCCATGTAAGCTCCGGCCTGGGAAGAAATCTCAGATATTTGTTTGGCAGGTATGAATGGGAACTCTGTTTTGGGGAACTGGACACAGAGTTGTTATCCCATTCATGAGATTTACTTCCCATAATGAGTCTGTACGACTCTCTTGTGTAGACCTCAAGGAAGGTGATTTGTTCCTCCATGGTTAGCTCTTCAGCACCTCCTTCAAACAATGATTCGGGCCCATAATACTCAGACAGGTATTGGCCTGTTTCCCATTCTTTAGCTCCACAGTTGTTATTATTCTGTAAGCAAACTCATCCGGGTGATTACCCTCTAGGAACAACTGGAGCTCATTTTTCCTGACTTCCTCAAGCCTCTTGTAAACTAACCCCTTTTTCATTTTGTTTTCCAGCATCTTCTGAGGGGTTAGATTAGCTTTGTAGGCTTTCTTGAAGTCTTCTAGGATTCCCAGGGTGAAACTACAAAGACCAGAGAGATCACTTCATCTACGATCTTTTTCACCTGGCCAATGTATCTCTGAGGTATGTTTTTCTTATGAATTCTGTGAGAGACCCTGGGATCAGGCCAAATCCTCACTCTTTCCTTTTGATATTGAAAGGTATGCCTGAGAGTGTAAAGTCTGAGGGCTTGCTTCTTCATATTGATGATAGAAGATGTGGCTGCATAAGCTTTGTCAACTCTCTTCAGCAATTCCTCATCATGCTGTTTATGAAGCTCTTCTTCTTCTAGCTTCACTTTAACCATTTGTCTTTGGACTTCAGGAGTAATTGCTGAGGAGTGACTTGTGGCCTTAGGCAACTGAATCACACTGAGAGTGGCAGCCTATCTTCATCATCTTCTTCATCATCTCTAGCCAATACCCTTCTCTTCTTCTTCAAGGGTATATCATCGGCTATGGGTTTTGAGGGTAAGGGAGTGGTTTGGTGGGTTGTGTTTTGGGTGGTTTTGGTGCGGGAATGTTGACAGGCTGTTCTAGCATCCTTGAGGTGAGTGTGGCTTTTGATTGCTTGGCTAGCTCAGTCCTGCTCCCAGCACCCGCTTCATTCAGAGCTTCAATAACAAGCCCCTTAGTATATGCTTCAGACGAACATATCTGGTGGTGATTGCCAAGATACTGTCCCTGGACCAGCTTTGATTTCGATCATTGATCTTCCAAGATATTTTGCAATAAATCTAATCATGATCTCAAGCCTTTCTCTTTCTAACACTTCATAACTTGCCCATCTATTCTGGATTTCTTATCTCTAGTCGTCGAATCTCAGAGTCAAGTTTATTGGTGTCATGGCCTTACCTAAACAGCTGATCAATGATGTTGTCCATTGATCTGCTGTGTTCGGCATCAGCCTCTTTTATCAGTAGCTCCAAGGCTTTATCTTCAGCAATATGATCATCAACACCTTTCTTTCGCTTGTAGGTGAGCAGGTTGCTGTTCTTTCTCCTCCTCTGGGCTTGCTTCGCTTCCTTCTTTTCCTCGGATCTTTTCCTCTTCTTTTCTTTCACTGCAGTACTCTCCCCCTTTTGGATGCATTGGAGGAAGGGGTTTGTACCGCAGAAAGTGTCTTTTGACAGCAGCATCAATCAAGGGTTGTAAAGTTGAGGAAGCCTCTCATCAATGGCTTTAGTCACAATATCAGTGATTATGGGTGTGATAAGAGGGAGGAATTTTGAAGTACAGCACCTATTTGCTCAGGAGGGTTCTGTTCCTGAGAAATAGGGCCTGAAGCAGAGGCAGGTGGTTGAGTTTGGAGTGGCTCAGTGTTTGGGGAACCTTCAAGTGAAGGTGCCATCTGTGGGTGGGTAGAGGCAGATGGTCTTTCTCCTTGTGAGAGTTGATCAAGTAGGTTTGCAGCCTACTGACTTTCTCTTCAAGGATTGTGTTCTGGGCAAGAACAACTCGTAGAAAAAGCCCAGGTCATCATCAGCCGAAGCTGAATCATCTGACCTTCTGCTTAGAGCAGGATGTACATGCACTGGGTGTAGACCAGTTGTGCATGTGCCCCTTGTGCTTGGTACTGGGGACTTCCAGCCTCAGGACAATGTCCATCATCAGCTGTTGCCTCTAGTGAGGTCTTAGCAATGTTACCAGCCTCATTCTGATCATGTGCTGAGTCAGAAGAGGTGGCAGCCTCACTAGATATTCTAAGCTCCTTGTCTACACCAGGAGATAGAAGTGGTAAACCCCTGTGCTGTGGGTTCTCAAGTGCACTGTGTTCCTTCCCCTCAATGTAGAGGTGTTCCCAGTAGTGAGTGGTTTCTGGGGAGGGGTGAGGAGTGCAGTTGAGTCAGCATTGTGCAACTATTAAAGTTGGGCTGTGAGGGGCGGTTGTTTGGGGTGAAGGGATAGAAGCAGTGTGCACCTGGGGAGGTTGGTGCTCTTCAATGGCAATCCCCTCAAGTGAGGAAGATCCCAGATATGTAGGTACCCCTTGTGTGGTTGCTGCAGGCTCCTGTTGAGAGGAAGCCTGAGCGCTATGGCTGAAGAGTCATGTATCCACTAGGGGTTTGGACTAGTGGATATATCCTGCGTTGTGTTGCAGGGGCATCCTCAGGGGACTCAATTCCCTGAGTAGCCGTTTTGGGTTTCTTTTTGGTGGGGTTGGTGGGGACTTTTGATTTGGAGGTGGTGGCTGTGGGTTCCAGCTGCGTGGGTTTTCGCAGCTTGGCAGCCATTTTTAGTGTCTGGTCAGAGTTGTGCCGGGAGTATACTTCCGGCAGAACAGCCGTAGCAGGGACTCCCAAGCCAACAAGTCCCTCAGCATTAAGCTGGTTTGTAATAATGCCATTATGAACCGTGGATATAGTATCCAACGGTTGGCAGTTAGTTTTTGAGCCATGTCCTTGAGCTCCGAAAATATTATTTCTGAAAAGTTTAGCGGTTGTTGCTCAAGAATAGAATACATTACCTGCTGCCATTTTGTCGACATTTGATCCCAAGACGACGTCTTAGGGGCCAAACATACATTCACTATGTGAAAAATTAGGCGCTCAGCGTCATTAAAGTGTTTCTTCAGGATAGTGGAGGCACTGAGATCGCCTTGGTATCCATGTTGGGCAAAGGATAGATCTGTGGTGCCCTTCGGATATCCAGCAGGAGAACTAGCATCATTCAGATGAAGAATTTGGCGGATTATTGTAGGAGTGATGACTACTTCTTGTTGTTGACGACCGACTGGAGAGATGGTGTGTTGTTCTCCCCAGTGGTAATAGTAACGTTCATCCAAAATTGGTGCAGGGATTCGGCATGTAGTATGGGATTCAGAAGAAATGCCGTTTTGTATTGGACTGAACCATAAGATCGATAGCAGTATCGAACTTAGTCCAGATAGGCGATTTAGTGAGGTAGGCAACACATGTGTCGCGGTTTAATTTGCATGGACGCCATTGAGAAGAGGGAAGTTTTGGAGAGGAACGTTAGGTTTGAAGAAGATGAAGCATGAAGGATTAGGTCAGGGATATATAGGGTGCGGGTAATAAAACGACTGAAGGATGTGGTGTTAGTCATCAGTAGTTTTAAACGACCGTTGACATGGTATTATCCTTTCAGACGTTGAAACAGCTGAAGTCGTGGTGTTAGGCATAGAAGTTAGAAAACTACTGAAGACCGTGGTTTTGACTTCAGATGATTGAAAACAACTGAGGACTTGGTGTTGTCATCAGTAGTTATGAAACTACTGAGGACAGTGGTTTTGTCATCAGCTGTTGTAAACAACCGAAGACTTGGTATTAGTCATCAGTAGTTATAAAAACTACTGAAGACATGGTATGCTTCAGTTGTTTAGAATGAAACAGCAGTAGTAGAAACGACTGAAGAGAAAGTTCTCTTCAGCTGTTTTCGTCAATTCTTAGCTTGTCAGCTGTTTCATACTGTCCTCACACATTCATCAGCCTTTTTGGCTGATTTCAGTTGTTTCATAGGACAACAGTAGTAGTTCTTTGTTTTACTGATTGCAGTAGTTGTAGCTGCATCAGTAGTTGTATCTACATCAGTAGTAGTTAGTACAGATGAAGTACTTCAGTACTTGTGAGACATTTAGCCTTCAGTAGGTATAAAACTGCTGAGGGTAAAAGACTCATCAGTACTTATATGTGACATAGTTACTAATGATCATCAGTACTTATTACTAAGATCATCAGTAGTTGTCACTTATTCTAGCTGCAGCATACCAAGTTTAACACCAGGTTATGGAAAGTTGAACTATCAAACAAAGGCTGCAAGTAAAAATGTCTGCAAGCTCATCAGCACTAGGCACAAACTTAGGATAATCAGACCTTTTTCAAAACAATCCCTTATAAATGATGTCTGATCTCTATATGTTTGGTCCTAGAGTGCTGGACTGGATTTTTGATAATGCAAAGAGCTGAAGCACTATCCATTAATAATGGAGTCTTAGTCTCTGTAATGCCATAATCCAAAAGTTGGTTTTGAAGCCAGAGTACCTGAGATGTACAACTTGCAGCAGCAATGTACTCTGCTTCAGCAGTTGATGTAGCAACTGAGGTCTGTTTCTTGCTCTGCCAAGAAATCAAGCAGTTGCCTAGGAATTGACATCCACCAGAAGTTGATTTCCTGGTCAACTTACACCCTGCATAGTCACTGTCAGAAAAAGCAACTAATTTACCAGAATGTCCAGTAGAATACCATAAACCTAGAGATGGAGTGCCTTGCAGATATCTAAAGATCCTCTTGACTGCAATCAGATGAGACTCTTTAGGTGCAGCCTGAAATCTAGCACAAACACATGTAGCAAACATAATATCTGGTCTAGAAGCTGTTAAATACATCAAGGACCCAATCATACATCTGTAAAGTGTTTCATCAACCACTTTACCTTTCTGATCTGTATCCAGTTGTGTGGTGCTGCACATGGGGGTAGAATAGGGCTTACAGTTTTGTAAATCAAACTTTTGCAAAAGATCTTTTGTGTATTTGGACTGATGAATGAAAATTCCATCAGCCTTTTGTTTGATTTGCAACCCCAGAAAGAACTGTAACTCTCCCATGGCACTCATTTCAAACTTCTGTTGCATCAACTTTGTAAAGGCATCACACAACTTTGGATCAAAGGATGCAAAAATGATATCATCTACATAAATTTGAACAAGTAGATTATGCTGCCCAGCTTTCTTAATGAATAAAGTCTTATCAATGGAGCCTCTAGTGAAATTATTTTCCAGAAGAAAGTTTGATAATGTCTCATACCAGGCTCTAGGAGCTTGTTTTAACCCATAAGAGCCTTATCAAGCTTATACACCCAATTAGGATGTTTATTGTCCTCAAAGCATGGAGGTTGACATACATAAACCTCTCTTCTTTAATTTTTCCATACAAAAATGCACTTTTGACATCCATTTGAAAAACTTTAAGGTTTTGATAAGCAGCATAAGCTAAAAACAATCGAATTGCTTCCAGTCTGGCTACAGGGGCAAAGGTTTCATCATAATCAATACCTTCTTCTTGTGAAAACCCCTAAACAACCAGTCTGGCCTTGTTCTTAACAATAAGCCCATTTTCATCAGTTTGTTCCTAAACACCCATTTAGTGCCTATTGCACACTTACCTCGAGGTAGAGGAACCAGTTCCCACACTTGCTGTTTCTTGAACTGAAGAAGCTCAAGCTGCATGGCATCAACCCATCCATTGTCCTTTAAAGCAATGTGATAAGTCTTTGGCTCTTGCTGACTGATGAAGAGAGCATAGAAGGTAGAAATTTGACAATTGACTTCTTGTTGATACTCCAGCAGTGATATCACCAATGATTTGAGACATAGGGTGATTCTTCAGATCTTGATACACAATGAGGTCTGTGCAAGTGTTTGTAGCAGGCTCAGCAGTTTCAGATGGTGATGGTGAATCATTTCCTTGAAACCAATCAGTGGATGGTAATTCAAAGGAAGTTGAATTCGAAGAGATCTCATCAGCATTTGTTGTGGATGGTGCTACTGGAGCTACAGGAACATCAGGTCTAGCTGAATCAGGCAGCTGATCACTAAACCTGAAGAGGTGAGTACTGCAATCATCATCATCATCAGCAGTACCACCAGGTGGTGAACTGTTGACAGGAGCAACAGCAGGAGTTTGATAAGGAACATATTGCAGTATGTCCAAATCAAATAACTCCACAAGGCTTTGTGGAATCTTGTCCTTTGGAGATTCATTGAACTTAACATGTAGAGTTTCTTCAACATCTTTGTTCTGCAGTTGAAGACTCTGTATGCCTTGCAAGTAGATGAATAACCAACAAAATACCCTGCATCCACCTTAGGATCAAATTTATGGAGTTGATCCTTTGTGTTGAGAATAAAACAGGGACACCAAATGCTTTGAAAAATGAAATCAGAGGAGCCAAATGATGGAGAACTTCATATGGAGTCTTCATCAACCTCTGATTACTAAAACTCTATTTTGCACATAGCAAGCTCTGTTGACAGCTTCAGCCCAAAAGGTCAGTGGCAAACCAGAGTCAGCCAGCATGGACCTTGCAGCTTCAATGAGGGTCCTGTTCTTTCTCTCCACTACTCCATTTTGTTCTGGAGTCCTTGGAATGCTAAACTGCCTTTTTATTCCCTTTGAAAGATAGAAGTCATCAAGTGTATGATTTCTGAATTCAGTTCCATTGTCACTCCTAATACACTTGACTGGAAGGGAATACTGCTTCTCAATATACAACACAAAGTGAATAATCTTCTGAGCAGCCTCATCCTTGAATGTGGAAAGAAAGTCCATACAAATCTGGAGTAATCATCCACAATTACCAGATAGTATTTCTTCTTTGCCATGCTTATTACTCTCATAGGACCAAATAGATCCATATGCAGTAATTGCAAGCAGGCAGTGGACTTAGGCACTTCAATAGGAGGGAATGAGACTTTGTGCTATTTTCCTTTTAAACAAGCAGTGCAGGTTTCATCACAGTGGAACTCCTTTATTGGTAAGCCTCTGACTAAACTATTGTGGGTAAGCTGATTCATGTTTTTGAGATTAACATGACCAAGCCTCTGTGCCACAGTTTAGATTCTTGAGAAGAGGCTTTGGAAAATAGGCAAGGATTGCCTTTGAGATCTATTCTCTTAGAAAGATCTAAGGCATACACTCTTCCTGTCCTGTTGGCTCGCAGGAGAGTGTGATCATCCAACACCTTGTCAATCAAGTGCAAAACTTTGGATGACAGAATCCTACAGTTTTGACTGGTGAAAAGAGCAACATGGCCTTTATCACACATTTGACTGACACTCAAGAGATTGTACTTGAGATTTTCCACATGGTTAACATCATCAAATTTGATTTCTCCATGGAGACAAAGCCCTTACCAATGATGTAACCCCTAGCATCATTGCCAAAAGAAACAAATCCTTCTTTCTTGAGAGTAGTCATGAAGAAGACAGCTGTTCCCAGTCATATGCATAGATCCCCCACTGTCTACATACCAGATGCTACTTTGGCATGTTGAAGAACCCTGCAATAATAAACAATCAGTTTGTTTTGGAGACCCAAACCTTTTTGGTTTTGGGCCTGGTCTCATCAATAGATGGTAAACTAACAGGTTTATCTGAAACAAAAGCCTGAGAGGAAGAAGATGGTGTAGAAGAGGAGTCCTTTGGCTTGGACCTCCTTTTCTGTGGTTTCAACACAGGAACATCTAGTTGGTTAACTCTACCCAACAGATGTTGAACCATCATAACCAGCTGTGTCTGATTTTGTGATAAAGCTTTCAGCTCATCAGACACATTGCCAGTGGAGTTTGATAAGTTCCTATGTTGCACCTTCTTCTTCTGAGCATTCTCAGCTGTCACCTATTTAACCCCTTCCTTTTTGGATTTCTTTGAGGATTTAAGGGTTACAGGATTAGATGTTGCTGATACAAATGTGGTCTCAAACTCAGTTTTCATTTTTACCATTTTCTCATTAATTTCTTCCTTTTGTTTGAGTTTGGAACCTCTTTTGTACCAACAATCATCTGTAAGATGATTGAACAAACCACATACTTCACATGGTTTCTTCTTCATCTTAGGTTGATCATCAACTAAAGAGGGTGAAGCAACTGAAGACTTGTTCTTCAATGCTTTGGAAGCATTGTTTGCTTTCTTGACTGCCTCTTTAGTAGACTTCAAACTCTTTCTACTGGCAGTTTTCTCTCTTCAGTACTGACAGCAGTTGAAGTTTGAACTTCAGGTGTTAAATCTTGCTCTCTAGTCCTTTCAGGACCTTCAGGATTAACTCCTGAGTTGATCAACTCATTGATCATGTGAGTGTCAGCATTTGAACCATCAACATCAGCTGATAAGTTCAAGAGGGCTTGATGTTGACTGCTACTTCTGATACCATTTGACAGGATCAGCGATCACAAGTTTGATGTATTAGAGTTCAAGGCAGCGGAATAAGAATAGGAATTAGACAAATTGTAGCAAGAAGTCGATGCTTGTATGCACTAAGAGCACATACGGTTATAGCAAGAGAATATATTTCTGATTCAAGGAATGTTTATAGATATCGAATGTTTCTAATCAAATCATTCATTCATTCACGTCATTCCATGTATTACAATAGGTTGTCACTCCTTATATAGAGTGCAACAATCACTGTTGTTATCACGGAAAGTGACAACTGGCAGATCTAATACAAAAATACCTAACTCTTAACAAACTACTGAAATGTTCACAACTACTGAGAACATATCAGAGTGTTAAGTACAGAATATAAAACTACTGATTAGAAACTACTGAAACTACAACGACTGAAGAACAAGCTCTTCAGTCGTTTTACAAAACTACTGAAACATAAAACTACTGAAACTAGAAATATAAAACTACTGATATCACAACTACTGAAGAAGTACTCTTCAGGAGTTGTGACAAACTACTGGGGCTTTAGTACTTGATCTTCAGACTTTGACCTTCAGATGTTTCATCAGCTGATGACTTCAGTAGATATCATCAGCTGATGTCTTCAGTCTTTGTCTTCAGACTTTGTACACCAGTTGTTGATCTTCAGCACTTGTAAACTCTTCAGCTGTTATACTTCAGTACTTTGGTCTTTCAGCTTTAGCACTTGTGTTCTTCAGCTGTTGTACTTCAGCACTTTAGTTCTTCAGCTGTTGAAGTCTTCAGCACTTGATCTTCAGCTGTTGAAGTCTTCAGCACTTGTCAAACTGCTGATGAGGCTTTCAGCAGTTGTTGTGATACCATGTGGGACTTAGAGGTTTTCTGATCTTGGCTCATTGGTTCTTTTGGTCCAACAGTTTGTAACTTTCTACTTCATGTACTTTATCCTTTTTTGTAATAGATAACGATGTGAGCTATGGCATGTCATAGTCACTAGTCGAAAGGCAATCTGCCTTTTGACTCTACATTGTATTGTTTTGTGTCTAGTCAATTGTATCCAGCTGGGTTTCAAAGTATAGCCGGCTGTAGGATGTAGTATAAGTATCTCATGTTCTTGTATCTTTCCATTATGCTTTGTAACACTTGTAATAGAACATAGAGAAAACAATATACTGCATTCTTGAAAACTAAACACTTGTGTCTTGTCTCTTATATTACTTGTGTTCTTAGTATCTTATTGTGGTTAATCCAGTCTTACTGTTTGATTAAGTTCTAGTTAATCTCCTCTTTGTATTGTTGTGTTGTAACTGACCCCCTTCACCGGTCCTGCAACCCTTCGTGATGACTTTAGGTGGGTTTAATGTAGTCCTAGGAATGGATTGGTTGGCGAACTACGAGGCGAACATTGTGTGTCACAAGTAGATGATCCGATTGACAGCGCCTAACAGGAATACAATGACAATTTATGGTGATTGAGTCATGACGATTCCGAAAGTGATTTCGATGGTGGGGGCGGGAGAGTGCATGAGGCATGGATGTAGTGCCTACTTGGCCTACGTCAAGGATGTTGATACGCCAACACTATAACTGTCCGATGTACCGGTTGTGTGTGACTTCCCAGACGTGTTTCCCGAAGACTTACCCGGAGTAGCACCTAACCGTGAGATTGAGTTCCAGATTGACTTGATACCAGGGCCCAACCTATTGCTAACGCACCGTATCGGTTGGGTCCAACTGAGATGAAGAAACTGATGGAGCAATTGCAAGTGCTACTTGATAAGGGATTTATTAGACCGAGTATCTCTCCTTGGGGTGCTCCGTTCTAATTCATGAAGAAGAAAGACGGTAGTATGATGATGTGCATAGACTACCGTGACCTGAATAAGTTAATAGTGAAGAATCAGTACCCTTACCGGGAATTGATGATCTATTTGATCAGCTCAGGGTGCGAGTTGGTTCTCGAGGGTAGATCTTCGATCTGGTTATCATCAGTTGAAGGTGAGGGAGCAAGATATTCCTAAAACAGCTTTTCACACGTGTTATGGACACTACGAGTTTCTGGTTATCTCATTTGGTTTAACCAACGCCCCAGCTTCTTTTATGGACTTGATGAATCGAGTGTGTCGGTTGATGTTGGATAATTCAGTGATTATGTTTATTGATGATATCCTGATTTATTTGAAGAGCGAGGAGGAGCATGCCGATCGCATTCGAGAAGTGTTAAGATGCTAATAAAGGAGAAGTTGTATGCCAAGTTCTCCAAGTACGCATTCTGGTTGCGCGAGGTTTAATTTTTGGGTCATGTAGTGAATCCTGAAGGGATTATGATGGACCCTGGAAAGGTAGAGGTGGTGATGTAATGGAAGTCTCCGAAGACGCCAACCAGGATTCGTTGTTTCTTGGGATTGGTGGGCTATTATAGGAGGTTCATCCAAGACTTCTCCAAGATCGCTTCTCCACTAACCAAGCTAACCCGAAAAGATGTAAAGATTGTATGGGGTCAAGCTCAAGAGAAGGCGTTTGAGGAGTTAAAGCTCCTATGTTGTCATTATCCGATGGAAGCGAAGATTTGCTGGTTTATTCCGATGCTTCCTACTTGGGGTTGGGATGTGTCTTGATGCAGAGAGGAAAGGTTATAGCCTATGCATCTTGATAGTTGAAAGTTCATGAGGTTAATTATCCTACTCATGACTTGGAGCTAGTAGCTGTGGTGTTTTCTTTGAAGATTTGTAGGCATTATCTATACGGGACGAAGTGCACCATATTCACTGACCACAAGAGCTTGAAGTAGTTATTTGAGCAGAAGGACTTAAACATCTGGCAGAGGTGATGGTTGGAGCTCATAAAGGACTATGATTGCGAGATCCATTAACATCCGGGCAAAGCCAATGTGGTGGCGGATGCCCTTAGCCGAAAGGAGAGACCCGAGCCGATTCGGGTGATGGCTTATCAGTTGGTTATGACCTCTAATGTGATGAAGCAAGTCAAAGAGTTTCAAGAAGAGGCTTTAAAGGAAGATCATCTTAACTCTGAAAGAATAAGAGGCCTGGTTGTGGAATTGGGTGAAAACACACTCAGTGTTAGGACCCAATTCAGGCGGATGTGGATTCCTTGTTTTGGGCATCTACGTGTGAAGATTATGGATGAAGCTCATAAAACTCGATACTCTATTCCTCCCGGTGCTATAAAAATATGTATCTAGATTTGAGGAACGATTATTGGTGGCCCGGTATGAAACGTGATGTGGCAGAGTATGTGAGTAAATGCCTTACTTGTTTAGAAGTTAAGGCAGAGCATCAAAATCCGTATGGGAAGATCCAACCATTGAATATAACGGAATGGAAGTGGGAACATATCACCATGGACTTTATAATAAAGCTACCACGTACCGTGCGAGGGTATGATGTTATATGGGTGATAGTTGATCGTTTGACGAAGAGTGCTCACTTCTTACCGATCCGTGAGACAAATTCATCTGAGAGGTTGGAGGATCTATTCATCAAGGAGATTGTAACTCGTCATGGTGTGCGCGTGTCTATCGCGTCCGATCGTGAGACCCGGTTTACATCTAAAATTTGAAATAAATTGCACGATGCGATGGGGACGAGATTACATATTAGCAGGCCTTATCATCCTCAGATGGATGGTTAGGCGGAGAGGACGATTCAGACGCTGGAAGATAGGCTACGGGCATGCATCATTGATTTTGGGGGAAGTTGGGATGACCACTTACCGCTAGCTGAGTTCTCATATAATAACAATTATCATGCCAACATTGGTATGCTCCCATATGAGATGCTATATGGTAGGAGATGCAGAACGCCCGTGTGTTGGGGTGATATTGGCCATAAAGAGTTAAGGAGCGTCGAGGTGGTCGAGGCTACGACCGAAAAGATGGAAAGGATCAAAGCCTTTATGAAGGCAGCTAAAGATAAGCAAAAGTCGTATGCTGATACACAATGTAGACCGATTAAGTTCCAGTGGGTGATAGAGTTATGTTGAAAGTCTCACCTTAGAAAGGTATCATTCAGTTCAGAAATCAGGGCAAGTTGAGCCAAGGTACATAGGGCCTTTCTATGTCATTTCTCAAGTAGGAGAGGTGGCCTTTAGACTAGAGTTAGTAGATGAGTTAAGTGGGATTCACCCACATACCATGTATCTCATATGAGAAAGTGTTTAGCAGACGAGGATATGATTGTACCACTGGAGGATATCGAGGTAGATGAACGACTGAATTATACGGAGAAACCAGTGGCGATCATTGATCATAAGGAGAGGAGGTTAAGGAATAAAGTGGTTCCCCTTGTGCATGTATAGTGGAAGCAGAAGAAGGGATCTGTGTCTACGTGGGAGACTGCAGAGGAAATGAGATAGCATTACCCACGTTTGTTTGAGGAATAACAGGTTTCGGGGACGAAACCTATATAAGGGAGGTGGACTTGTAACACCCGGTTATTCTTTTAAAGTTATTAAAGAAAGAATAAAGTGAAGCAAAATAAAGAAACACCATTTTACCCAAGTTGAGGGGTCAAAAGTATCAAAAGGACAAAATCTTTAAAAAACTTGGTGATAAAGGTGGCATGGCTACCCACACTCTCTTCACACTTAATCTCATTCTAGTTTTAGAGAGAGAAAGAGTAGAAACTCTTGAGTGTTTGAATAGGAGAAAAAGGATCAAATTCAAAGTAAGAATTCACGATTTTAAGATGTTCTTAACTGGCCTTAGCCTCGATTATAAGCTTATGTGTGTTTATATGTGTTCGGGTGTGTTTTTGGTGGTTTCTAGGAGGTTGAATTCAATTGCAAAATGGGTTTTCAAGAAGTCATACCCAAGTGGCTGCTAAGGTGAGTTTTAGAATCCCCTTTTTACTTGTTTTTTAACTTCTTTGGAGTTGGAAATGCATGTATGAACGTTTTATTAAAAATGGGTTTTTACCCGATTGTATATGTGTATGTGTTTGCGGGTGGGGTTTGACTTTGGATTTGGAACTGCCTAAGTGTCCCATGCACCCAAAACCTCATGTGCCCAAATGGTACCCATTTGCCTAGAAATGGGCAGAAATTTTTTAAGTGTCCTGACGCCCAGGATTCCCATGCGCCTAGGCACTCATGCACCTGTATAGTGCCCATGCACCTAGAATTGCCCAGAAATAACTAAGTGTTACCCATGCGCCCCAATAGTGCCAATGCACCTGAAAGTTTCCCATGCACCTAAGTGTTCCCCATGCGCCCGAAAGGCCATGCGCGTGCATAGTTGTATGTTCATGCTTATGTTCCTGTTTTATGTATGTTATTTTCCTGTGGCTTTACGTTGAATGTTAGTGAATGAAAAGAAAAGTACTATGTAACGTAAAGTGAAAGATAATGAAAAAAAGGAATGTAATGAAAGAAGAAAGCATGCATTAATGAATGAATGAAAATAAGAAAGTCTTTCAAGCAACGTATGGAGTTTCACACCCAATGAAGGGTGTTAGCTCAACTGTGTGCGAGTTAGCTACCCGAGAAGGATCCGAACTTGGGTCCAATCCTTGTGATTGACCATATGTATGGGATCCTTGTCGCTTTCCCCAGGTACTGGAGTAAGCTTCGTGCATAATGTTCGGGGTCTATGAAAGACATCAGTCCCAGTAACCAGCTTCATGCACAATGTTCGGGGTATAGCCTATCGCATTGATCCAGAATGAAAGAGAAAATATAAAAGGTGAATATATTTGCCCTTGGTACTTGAGTCATCTCCGTGCACAATGTTTAAGATCTATGAAAGACCTCAGTTCGAGTAACCAGCTTCATGCACAATGATCGGGGTATTGTACATGTCATAGAAAGTAATGAACGTACTAATGAAAGTAAGAAAGTTATGTATGAAAGTAATGGTAATGACATGCGATGAATGAAAGAAAGTTAACGAATGAATGATGAAGTTAATAATGATATTATCTATGTGTACATATGATGTGTGATCATGTACGAAAGTAAAGAATGGTTTTAAATGGAATAAAGTATGTTTTATTTTAAAAATAGAACTCATTCAGCAACGGTGACTATTATGTGTTTCTAGTTGGTATGTAATGGTTGCTGAGGATGGCACGGGGCGGCTACTTAGCTCTTTTTGGATGGCATTCTATTTTTAATGTTTTTGCATTGTAATGCGAATAAACGTTGTTTGGTAACGAATGTTGTATTAACAGGCAAAAGCATTTATAATAAAATAAAATGTACGATTTAATGTATCCGTCGCAATGTTTTATTTAAATTAATGAAAATATGTATTTTATGTGTGCTAATTGACTAGTTGTAAGCATCCTAGGGACGTGGCTTTATAGGACACAAACTTTAACTCCAATAACAAGAGTTTTAGTCCATGTCCCATTCATCCCATCATCAAGAAGAAGGCTAATAAGTTGTGCACCACTGTTGTACACCATGAACCATCAAGCTCTAATGGTAGTTCCAACCCCACAAGAACTGCCACATCATTTGAGAAGATGAAGATGGAGAATGAAAGTGATCAAGTTCAGCCTTGTTCTCAGAAGAAGACCCATAGAAGAAAGAAAATGGACTGTGTTATGTGTGGGAGTACCTCTCATCTTGCTAAGGATTGTATCTACAATCCAAAAAGTACTCTCCACATCACAATGAAAGAAACTTCTAAGAGTCTGGAGAAGAAGAAGAAAGCTTCGGAAGGAACATCTGATTCCTTCAGAAGCTCCAAAAAGAAGAAGACGACAAGTAAAAACTTGGCTTTGGAAGAAACTTTGGTCTGGGAAGAAGGAGTACTTCGGAAGTAGTGAAGCCTGCTGTACTGAAAGCAAGATCCTTCGAAGGCCCAGTCATCAAAACTTCCAAAGTCAACAAAACTTCTAAAGTATTGAAGGTCAAGTCTAAGCTTCCAAAGGTGGTGTGGAAGTCAAAGAAAGACCAAGTGACTGAAAGTCTTCATCAACATCAGCAAATGATCTCTCCAGTATGACTATAGGATCAGTTACTGTTGCATTGTCTTCAACTTGTTTTGACAAGCCCAACACCAATAAGACTTGGGTTTCCAAATGTAACTAATCATTTTCTTTATGCAAGAACAACTTAAGACATACAAAAATGTCTGGATCATTGATAGTGGATGTTCTAGGCACATGACAGGCAATAGGTCACTACTCTAAAATTTTGAAAGAATTGATGGAGGGCCAGTTGGTTTTGGAAGAGATGAAGGTGGTTACATTTCTGGAAGGAGCAAGGTCACAAATAGTAAGCTCAACATTGAAAAGGTGAATTTTGTCAAGCCCAGGGCAGTCATTCCTCATGAGCATATCCTGCTAAGAGCCCCAGGAGAGGGAACTTGTACAAGACTGATTTGCTAGAAATATCTCCCTCAGGAGAAGTTTCATGCTTTCTATCTAAAGCAAATAGTGATAAGTCTTTCCTTTGGAATAAAAAATGTGCCATGTAAACTTTAAAAACATGAACAAACTTATTAAGAATAATTTGATAACTGGAATGCCAAAGAAAGAGTTTACATGTGATGACCATTGTGTTGCATGCCTGAAAGGGAAGAAACACAAGGTATCTCACAAACCAAAGGAAAGAAACTCCATCACTACTTCCCTACACTTGTTACATATGGATCTCTTTGGCCCTACTAGTGTAATGAGTCTAGGAAGGACCTCTTAATGTTAGTGATCACAAATGACTTTACAAGATTCATTTGGGTCTTCTTCCTTAGAACTAAGGACGAGACTCCTAAGATTCTGTAAAATTTCATCATAAAGATCAAAAGGTCAATGTGATCACAAGGTCAAAACCATAAGATGTGATCAAGGAATTGAATTCAAGAACCAAATCCTTGATACATTTTGTGATGAAAAGGGTATTACAAGACAATATAGTGCTCCCAGGACTCCCCAGCAAAATGGTGTTGCTGAGAGGAGAAACATGACACTTAATGATGCTACATGAACTATGTTGTCTGACTCTAAACTGCTCATCACCTTCTGGACAGAGGCAGTCAACACTGCATGCTATGTGCAAAACAAAGTTTTAGTAGATAAGACTCATGGTAAGAATCCTTATGAACTTTGGCACAAGAGGAAACCTTTCATTGGTTTTCTCAGGTCAATTGGATCTCCTTGCACCATCTTGAATACCAAAGATGAAATTGCCAAGTTTGTTGAGAAATCAGATGATGGACATTTCATTGGATACTCTTCCTAAGTTAAGGCTTATAGAGTATACAATCTCAGAACTAGAGTAGTTGAAGAGACATCTAATGTGAATTTCAATGAGCGCACTCGAAGTGTGAAAGGTTCTGATCCTGATTGGCTGTTTGATCTTGACTTAGTTACCGACTGTTTTAACAAATCTTGTGAGCATGTTTCAGGGTCTATAAAATTTTACCTATAGGTGATCCTGATCTAAGATTTGAAAGGATCGAGATCTAGTTTGATCAATTAGATTGATATTTGCAAGAGTAAATTATGAATATTTAATCAAACAGTTACGGTTATAGAGAGAGAAGGTTTTTTGCAAAAAGAATGTTTTCATTCACGCACAAGCTTCCCGTACAAGGAAATTAGATCAACATTTCTCTTATAAGGAATGTGACATCAGCTGACGTCACTTGATAGTGGCATCTAACTAATTGATACAAACAACTGAAAGTAAACTAAACTACTGAAGATGTCCACAACAACTGAGGACACCTTCACTAAAAGCTAAGTATAAGCTAACATTAGAACTATTAAAGTTATAACATCTGAAGTGTAAGAACTTCAGATGTTTTACATAATATAAAACTATTGATTACAAACTACTGAAATGTAAACCATCACAACTACTGAAGAGAACTACTTCAGCTGTTATGACAACTTCTGAGAACTTGGTCTTCAGACTTTGTCTTCAGTAGTTGTCTTCAGACTTTGTCTTCAGCAGTTGTCTTCAGACTTTGTCTTTAGAGTTGTCTTCAATCTTTGTCTTCAGACTTTGTTTTTAGCTGTTGTCTTCAGACTTTGTCTTCAGCTGTTGTAGACCACTTTAGTTGTTTTGATGCCTGTAGGACTTAAAGGTTTTTCTGATCTGGCTCATTGGTTTTTTTGGTCCAACAAACTCCCCCTAAACCAATGCAGCCAAAACCTTTAAAATTATTGAGGTCCCACTTATTTGCAGAAACATTATCTGGATCAGCTCAGAAATCTTCCATATAAGCTCAGGCCAGGGAAGAGATTTCAGAAGGTTTGATTGGCAACGGATGAATGGGAACTCTGTCTTGGGGAATTGGACATAGAGTTGTTACCCCATCCATGAAACCTACTTCCCAATGATAAGTCTGTTGGACTCTCTGACATAGGCCTCAAAGAAAAAACTTGTTCTTCTATTGTGAGTTCTTCCGCTCCACTTTCAAAGAAGAACTCAGGCCCATAGTACTCAAATAAGTACTTAATATGCTTTCCATTTTTCAGCTCCACAGTTGTTATTTCTCTGTATGCAAACTCATCAGGATGAGTGCATTCATGCAATAACTTGAGCTCATTTCTTCTTATATCTTCAAGCTTCTTGTAAATTAACCCCTTCTTTACCATTTTGTTTTCTAGTAAAGTTTGTGGAGTCATCTTAGACTTGTAAGCTCTCTTGAAGTCATCAAGGATTTCCCAGGTGACACTACAATGGCCAACATTATCACAACATCTACAATCTTCTTTCCTTGGCCATTGCATCTTCTTGGAATCTTCTTTTTGTGAATTCTGTCACTTCCTCTGGGGTCAGGCCAAATTCTCACTCTCTCTTTCTGATATTGAAATGTAAATTCGAGAGCATACAACCTCTGAACATGTTTCTTCATAGCTTGTATGGATGAAGACTTGGGAAACTCTTTATCAATCATCCTTAACAGCTGCTCATCATGTTGTTTGTGTTGTTCTGCTTCTTTAAGTTTGACTTTTACCATTTGCCTTTGGAAGTCAGGTGTGATTGTTATTGGTTGACTCCTGGGCTCATGCATCTTTATTTTGAAAACAACAGAGATTGGCAGACTATCATCCTCATCATCATCTTCTTCTTTTTCTTCCATCCTTAACACCCTTCTCTTCCTCTTGGGTGCATCATTGGTAGTGGATTGAGTAGGTTTCTTGGGTAAAGGAGTTGGTTTTGAGGGTTGTGAAGGTGGTTGTTTTGGTTTGGGTGATTGTGCAGGCTGCTCTAGCATCTTGGATGTGAGTGAAGCTTTGGATAATTTTGCCATATGAGTCCTTTTCGCAGCACCAGCTTCATCAAGAGCTTCTATGATCAATCCTTTGTTAAATACTTCCGAAGAAGAACAGATTCTGGTGGTTATCTCCAAAATACTGTCTCTAGACCATGACTTCACTTCAATGATTGATCTTCCTAGATGTTTTGATTTAAATCTTGCCATAGCTTCTAGCCTTTCCCTTTCTTTCTCACTCCAACTTGCCCATCTTTGTTCAATCTCTTGAATCTCTAACCTTCTGATTTCAGAGTCAAGTTTGGCAGTGTCAAATCCTTATCTGAAGAGTTGATCAATAATCTTTTCCGTAGATCTGCTATGTTGCTCATCAGCTTCTTTGATCAATTCTTCTAACTGTTTCTCACCTTCAGTATTTTCAGAGCTTTTCTTCCTCTTGTAGGTGATAATTTCCTTTTCTTTCTTCTCTTTTTCTACTTCCTCTTCAGCTCTCTTTCTTTTGTCTAATTTAACTGACTTAGACTCCCCCTTTTTGGTTGCATTGGGTTCAGGGGCGTGAATGTCAGAAAGTCTCTTAGAAACAGCAACATTAACTAAGGATTGAAGATTTGAGGAAAGCCTCTTATCAATGGCTTGATGCATAATGTTTGTGATTATGGAAGTGATTTGAGGTAAGGATGTTTGTAAGGAAGCAACCATTAGCTCAGAGGGGTTCTGTCCCTGAGAAATGGTGCCTGAATCAGAGGCTGGTGGGAAATTTGTTGGGAGTGGCTCAGTGTTTGGGATAGTTTCAGAAGAAACAGCCATCTGTGGGTGAATGTGGGCAGATGGACTTGATTCTTGTGACATTTTTGCAAGCAGTTCTTGTAGTCTGCATACCTCAGTCTCAAGAATGGTGTTATGGGCTAGAACATCAAAGAAAAAGCCCAGGTCATCATCAGTCTTTGCTGAATCATCTGACCTCCTGAAGAAATTAGGATGAACATGTGCCGAGTGTAGATCGGTATTCACATGTGCCCCTATTTCTTGGAACTGGGGACTTCCAGCTTCAAGATTATATCCTTCATTGGCAGTTGCCTCTGGTGAGGACTTAGAGATGATACCATCTTCATCCTGATCATGTGCTGAAACAGGAGAAGAGGCAACCTCACTAGATGTTCTAATCTCCTCCTCTACACAGGGAGATTGAAATCTATAATCCCTGTGCTGTGGATTATCAGCCACATTATAATCCTCTCCCTCAACTATTGAGGTTTTCCCAGTGGTAATAGGTTTCTGGGGAGGGGTAGAGGAATGTAGTTGAGTCAGCACTTGTGCAAGAACCACAGTTGGGCTTGTAGGGGTGGCTTCAGTGGGAAATAGGTGTGAAGAGGATTGCACCTGGGGTGAATGGTGCTCTTCAATGGCAATCTTCTCAAGTGAGAGAGATTCCAGTAATGTGGTTTCCCCATTTTTGGTTGCATCAGGATCTTGTTGAGTGGATACCTGAGCGGTTTTAGCTGGTAGAGTCCTAGAAACTACAGGGGGATTACTACCCGTAGTTTCATCCTGCCTTTGTGTTGCAGGGGCATCATCAGGGACTCATCTCCTGAGTAGCCTTTTTGGGTTGTATGGAATGTGGTTTGGAGGGGACTTTGGATCTGGAGTATGAGGCTGTGGGTTCCTTCTACTTGGATTTTAGCAGTTTGGCAGCCTTTTGAGATGTGGGTCAGAGTTGTGCCTGGAGTGTACCTCTGGCAAAACTACCACAACAAGGACTCCAAGACCAACAGGGCCATCAGATTGTAACATTCATGATTTTGGCCATAAGAATCCTTGGATATAATAGCCATCTGTTAGCCACAGGTTTCATTGCCAGATCTTTTAATTCTAAAAATATAATTTCAGAAAAAATTAAGCTTTGGCGTTCAAGGATAGAATACAATACCTGCTGCTACCTGAATGACATTTGATCCCATGAAGAGGTTTTGGGGGCAAGGCAAACATTGATCATGTGGAAGATTAGGCGTTCAGCATCATGGAAGTGCTTCTTCATAATGGTTGTAGCACTTAGGTCCCCCGCATATCCATGGTTGATGAATGATAGATCAATGGTGCCCTTCGGGTATTTGGTGACAAAGGTGGCATCATTCAGATCTAGCGTTTGGCGAATGATAGCAGGAGTGATTACCACCTTCTTCTAGTTTACAAATGACTGGAGAGTGATGGAGACATCATTCTCACCAGTATGGATAGTGACATTTGTCCAGAATCGGCAAAGAGTATCAGGATAGATGGTTGGATTCAGAAGAAAGGGAGTTCGATACGGGGAATCAACCATCAGATCAATGGCATCATCAAACTTAGTCCAGAAGCCGATTTTGTGAAGTAGGCAACACAATTGTGTCGTGGTTTGATTTGCATGGTCGCCATTAATGGAAGATGAACGTTCGGAAATCGATTTATGAAAAGTTTGAAGTTAGGGTTAGGTATTTATAGGTTATGAAATAGCTGAAAGAAAACAAGTAAAAGTTTTGGTGTTAGTCATCAGTTGTTAGAAAGTGACTAAAGACATGGTTTTAACTTTCAGATGTTGGAAACAACTGAAGACTTGGTGTTTGTCATCAGTAGTTGAAAACTACTGAAGACTTGGTTTTTGCTTCAGTTGTTTTGAAATGAACAACAGTTGTTTGAAACAATTGAAGAATAAAATTACTCATCAGTTGTTGTCGTCAATTCACATATCTCAGTTGTTTCATTTGACCTTAACACTTACTCAGTAGATTATCTGATTTTCAGATGTTTCATTGGTCATCAGTACTTATCTGTTAGAACAGACTTCAGTAGTTGTAACCACATCAGTACTTTGCAACAAATAAAGTACTTCAGTACTTTTAAGTAATTTAGTCTTCAGTAGTTAAGAAAACTGCTGAAGATAAAATAACTTCAGTACTTATTTTGACAGCTGTATACTGATGCTCATCAGTACTTGTGAGCTGAGATCATCAGTAGTTGTCAAATCCTTCGAGCTGCAGCATACCAAGCCTTAGCACTTGATTTTAGAAAGTTGCACTGTCCAAAGGCTTAGTAAATATATCTGCAAGCTCATCAGCACTAGGAACAAACTTTTGATCAATTAGACCTTTTTCATAACAATCCCTGATAAAATGATGTCTGATCTCAATATGTTTGGTCCTAGAATGCTGGACAGGATTCTTAACAATACAAAGAGCCGAAGCACTTTCCATCAGCAAAGGAGTCATAGTCTCTGTAATGTCATAATCTAGTAATTGATTCTGAAGCCAGAGTACCTGAGATGTACAACTTGCAGCAGCAATGTACTCTGCTTCAGCAGTGGATGTAGCAACAGAAGTTTGTTTCTTACTCTGCCAAGAAACTAAACAATTGCCTAGAAATTGGCATCCACCAGAGGTTGATTTTCTGGTTAATTTACACCCTACATAGTCACTATCAGAGAAAGCAACTAATTTGCAAGAGTGCCCAGTGGAATACCAAAGTCCTAGAGATTGAGTTCCTTGCGAATATCTAAAGATCCTTTTACTACAATCATATGGGATACTTTAGGTGCAGCCTGAAATCTAGCATAGACACAAGTTGCAAACATAATGTCTGGTCTAGAAGTTGTAAGGTACATCAAGGAACCAATCATACATCTGTAAAGAGTTTCATCAACTTCTTTACCTTTCTGATGAGCATCCAGTTGTGTGGTGCTGCACATGGGAGTAGAACAGGGCTTACAGTTTTGTAAATCAAACTTTTTCAATAAATCCTTTGTATATTTTGACTGATGAATGAAAGTTCCATCATCCTTTTGTTTGATTTGCATCCCCAGAAAGAACTGTAATTCTCCCATGGCACTCATTTCAAACTTTTGTTGCATCAACTTAGTAAAGACATCACACAACTGTGGATCAGAGGATGCAAAAATATATCATCTACATAAATTTGAACAAGGAGCTTATGCATGCCTACTTTCTTAATGAACAAGTTTTATCTATGGAGCCTCTAGTGAAATTATTTTGAAGAAGAAAGTTAGACAGTGTTTCATACCAGGCTTTGGAGCTTGTTTTAGCCCATAAAGAGCCTTATCAAGCTTATACACCCAATCTGGATGTTTATGATCTTCAAAACCTGGTGGTTGACACACGTAAACTTCTTCTTTTATTTTACCATATAAGAATGCACTTTTGACATCCATTTGAAAAACTTTGAGATTATGGAAAGCAGCATCAGCTAAAAACAATTTGATTGCCTCTAGTCTGGCTACAGGGGCAAAGGTTTCATCATAATCAATACATTCTTCTTGTGAAAACCCCTGTACAACTAGTCTGGCCTTGTTCTTGACAATTTTGCCTTATTCATCAGCTTTATTCCTAAACACCCATTTAGTGCCTATTGCACACTTACCTTGGGGTAGAGGAACCAGTTCCCACACTTGCTGCTTTTGAAATTGAAGAAGCTCAAGTTGCATAGCTTCAAGCCATCCATTGTCTCTTAATGCAATATGATAGTTCTTTGGCTCTTGCTGACTGATGAAGAGGGCATAGAAGCAAAAATTGGACAATTGACTTCTAGTTGAAACACCAGCATTGATGTCACCAATGATCTAAGACATGGGGTGATTCTTCGGTTCTTGATACTCAATAAGATCTATGCAAGTGTTTGTAGATATTCAGCAGCAACAGATGGTGATCCAGATTCTTGAAACCTAGAATGAGATGACAATTCAAATGAAGTAGAGGATTCAGAGATCTCATCAGCATTTGTTGTGGATGGAACTACTAAAGCTACAGGAACATCAAGTTTAGTAGACTCAAGCAGTTGATCACTAAAACTTGCATTTATACCAATAGACGGATAACTAGTGGCCGGAGATGATGCATTCACAGAACTGCAACAGCTGGAGACTGATAAGGAACATATTGCAATATGTCCAAATCAAATAACTCCATAGGGTTTTGTGGGATTTTCTCCTTTGGAGATTCATTGAACTTCACATGCAAGGTTTCTTCAAGTATCTTTGTTCTGCAATTGAAAACTCTGTATGCCTTGCAAGTAGATGAATACCCAACAAAGTACCCTGCATCCACCTTTGATTCAAATTTTTGAAGTGGATCCTTTGTGTTAAGAATATAACAAGGACACCTAAATGCTCTAAAGAATGAAATCAGTGGAGCCAAATGATGTAACATTTCATAAGGAGTCTTCATCAACCTCTGATTTACTAACACTCTATTTTGCACATAGCAAGCTGTGTTAACAGCTTCAACCCAAAAGGTTAGTGGCAAACCAGAATCATCCAACATTGACCTTGCAGCTTCAATAAGGGTCATGTTCTTTCTTTCCACCACTCCATTTTGTTCAGGAGTTCTTGGAATGCTAAACTGCCTCTTGATTCCCTTAGAGAGATAGAATTCATCAAGTGTGTGATTTCTAAATTCTGTGCCATTATCACTCCTCACACACTTGACAAAAAGAGAATACTGTTTTTCCACATGCAACACAAAGTAGATGATGATTTGACCAGCCTTATCTTTTGAATGTAAGAAGAAAGTCCATACAAATCTGGAATAATCATCCACAATTACCAGACAGTATTTTTTCTTTGCCATTCTCATCACTCTTACTGGACCAAAAAGATCCATATGCAGTAATTGCAAGCAGGCAGTTGACTTTGGTTCTTCTATTGGAGAGAATGATACTTTATGTTGCTTCCTTTTAAACAAGCAGAGCAGTTGTCATCACATTTGAACTCCATTAAAGGCAGACCTCTCACTAAACCATGATGGATCAGCTGGTTCATGTTTTTAAGATTCAGATGACCAAGCCTTCTATGCCATAGTTCAGATTCTTGAGGAGAGGCCTTGGAGAATAGATATGGATGGCCTTTTAGATCAATTTTCTTTGATAAATCTAAGGCATATACTATTCCAATCCTGTTGGCCTTCAGGAGAGTATATTCATCCAATATCTTGTCAATCATTCTCAAAACATTGGAAGACAGAATCCAATAGTTCTGGCTGGTGAAAAGTGCAACATGCCCTTTATCATACATTTGACTGACACTCAACAAGTTGTACTTGAGATTCTCCACATGGTTAACATCATCAAATTGTATCTCACTATTTGACACAAAGCCTTTGCTGATGATGTAACCCTTAGCATCATTACCAAAAGATACAAATCCCTTCTTTCCTTGAGAGTAGTCATGAAGAAGAGAACTGCTCCCTGTCATATGCATAGATCCTCCACTGTCCACATACCAGATGCTTCTATGGCATGCTGAAGAACCCTGCATTTGTCACAACAAACTAGTTAGCTTTTGAGACCCAAGCCATTTTGGTTTTGGGTCTGTTCTCATCAAAAGATTTTATACTAACTGATTTATCATGATTAACAGCCTTTGAGGAAGGAGATGGTGCTGACAAGGATTCCTTTGATTTTGGCTTACTTTTCCTTTTCAGTGGTTTAATCACAGGTACATCTATTTGGTTAACTCTCCCCAACAGATGTTGAACCATCATAACAAGTTGTGTCTGATTGGTTGTTAAAGCCTTCAGTTCAGCAGACACATCAGTACTTGTTTTTTATTGGTTCCTGTGACTCACAATATCCTCCTTTTTTAGAGACACAGACTTAGTCTGGTGTTTTGATACTCCTTGAGGAATATTTTTAGCTGTTTTATGATAAACCCCTTCCTTCTTTTTAGATTTTTGTGAAAGCTTTGGGTTATCATTTAAGATGTTTGTGGCACAAACTTGGTTTCAAATTCATCTTTCATTTCATTAATTTTCTTTTTAATGATTTTATGTTTGTTAAATTTGGAACCATTTCTGTACCAACATTCATCAGTGAGATGATTGAATAGACCACATATTTCACATGGGTTTTTCTTCATCTTCTGTTGTTCAACTGCTGAAGAAGATGAAACTACTGAAGGTGTGTTCTTTAGTACTTTCTTCCTCTCAGTACTTATGTGAAGTACTGAAGGATTTGTAACAACTAAAGACTTGTTCTTCAGAAGTTTTCTATCAGTACATTTGGATTTCCTGATAGACTCTTCAGCAGTTGTCAAACCATGTTTGGTTTCATTTGGTTTGAAATGTTCTTCAGGTGTTGTTACTTGCTCTTCAGTATTTTGAATACTTTGTGAGAAAACACCTGAAGTGCTCAACTTTTCTTTGACCAAGTATTCATCAGTAGTAAGACCATTAGCAGATTGATTAGCTAAGGTACTATTACTGACTTCATCCTCTGATTGTAGATTATCACTTGAGGATGAGACACATGATGATGTGGTTTGGGAATTGATTTCACTTTCAGATTTTACTTCTGTCTTGGGAGTCAAATCTGTTGGCGGTTCAGTGTGATTATACCTAATCCCAAACTTCACATTTGAAGCTGTTTGCTTACTGAGAAGCATTTCAAACCCCTTGAAAGATGTTACCCAGCGTTCACACTCTACCGAGTAACTGCAAGTATTTCTTTGAGATTCTTATGATTTTCTAAGATGACCTCTACCTTTGCCTTTTCATCAGTGATTTGACATTTTAATTTGTAAATCTCATCATCTTTTTCTTTTAAAACAGACTCAAACTCAGCTTTTCTTTTGGAAATCACTTTCTCTAGGTCAAGATTTTGATTAATTAAAGCTACATTTGCTTCTCTAATTGAGGCAAAAGCAACTATGCATGACTCAGAACATAACTTGGCCTTAGCCTCAGAAGATACTTGTGGTACCTGTGATGATGAAGCATTTGAATATGAATCATCAGTAGACTCCAGGGCCATAAGAGCAAGATTTCCAAAAGGATTTTCACCACCATGTTGACCAGCACCAGAAAACACTTGTTCAGAATAACCAGAAAGATCATCTGGTAAGCGACTCCAGTCAACAACTCCAGGAGTGAAAAAGCTTTGATGTGATTGAGATTGAGATTGTTGACTTGATGGAGATGGTTGAGGCTCAGGTAGGGCATGTGGTTGTTGAGCTATGGGAACCGGAACTTGATTGGACTGAGGCATGTAAAAACAGGGATAAGGATATGGCATTTGACCTTGAGGAACAAAATATGCAGGAGATGATTGAATTTGTGAATGATGACCAGAACTGGTAGAATGTTGCCCTTTGATTTGTGAACTATTGCCTGGAAAGGTCACAAAGGGTGCAGAAGAGTTAGATCCAGATGATCTACACTCTCTTGCAAAATGTCCAGGTCTATGGCACTTATGACACCTCAACTTGCTCTTGTCAAAACCAACTTTGGTTTTTTCAGACAGACCTAGAAATTTTCTACCTATCCTTTTATAAAATTTTTAAGATCTGATATTAACTAATGCCATTTGGCTCAAAATATCCATCTCTTCCAAATCATCATGAACAATTCCTTTCAAATCATCCGTCAAAAAGCACAAATTATCACTATTACACCCTGAGTTACTATCAACACCAACAAAAGCATGATCTCCACTGTTTGAAGAGAAATCTATATGCTCATCATAAGAACTTTTTGATGCAGCATATTCTTACTCATGACCAACCAGAGCAGTATTCCTTGGTACAAAATCATCAGTGAGCTTCCCAGATGAAGCCAGTTTCCTTTTCTGTTCTATCTCTCTTTCAAATGTTAACAGTTTCCCATGAAGTTGGGTGAGAGATAGATTGTCCAGATTTGCACTGGAGCGTAGGACAATAGCACATGTGTCCCATCTCTCAGGTAGGGATCTGAGGAATCTATTGTTCATCTGACTGTTTGTATATTCATGTTTATCCATTTTCAACTCAGATATCAAACAGGAGAATCGCTCAAACTGTTGAGTCAGTGACTCACCCTTTCTATGAGAGAATGTCTCATATTGCTAGGCAAGGATTTCTCTATTGTTTGATAAGACCTCATCAGTTCCTCCAAATTGTTCTTTCAGAGCAACCCAGATGTCATGAGTAGTATCATGATGCATAAGTCCAGAATAGATTTCATTGGCCAGTGCCATGGCCAGAATTCCATGGGCTTTAGCATCAAGTTCAAACAGTTTCAGATCTTCATCTGAGTATTGCTCTTTCTTCTTTGGAACCATCTCATTGGTTTCCGGATTACTCACCATAGGCTTATATGGTCCATGAACCACAGATTTCCAACAACCTGAACTGTTGACAGACAAGTGATGGAGCATTCGGCGTTGCCATATGTTATACTCACTCCGAACAAGCATCAGAGGCTTTGTTGAGGAGCCAGTATTATGAGGATCATTGATTGATGTAGCCATTTTCCCTAATTCAAACAGGTTCAATAAGATTTTAACAGATCTAGCTCAAAAACTCAACAACAAAGTTTAAAATAAGACGAATCTCAAATTATTTCACAGGAAGCAACAGAAAAACAAACTCTATAACCAATTCTTGCAAATTTGCTAATTCGATCAAACTTAGATATCAAAAGAGCAGCTTCAATGATCAATTGTTAAATCGATCACTGATTAACCGGCTCTGATACCATTTGAAAGGATCGAGATCTAGTTTGATCAATTAGATTGATATTTGCAAGAGTAAATTATGAATATTCAATCAAACAGTAACGGTTACAGAGAGAGAAGGTTTTCTGCAAAAAGAATGTTTTTATTCACGCACAAGCTTCCCATACAAGGAAATTAGGTCAACATTCCTTTTATAAGGAATGTGACATCAGCTAACGTCACTTGATAGTGACATCTAACTGATTTATACAAACAACTGAAAGTAAACTAAACTACTGAAGATGTCCACAACAACTGAGGACACCTTCACCAAAACTAAGTATAAGCTAACATTACAACTACTGAAGTTATAACATTTGAAGTGTAAGAACTTTAGATGTTTTACATAATATAAAACTACTTATTACAAACTACTGAAATATAAACCATCATAACTACTGAAGAGAACTACTTCAGTTGTTGTGACAACTTCTGAGAACTTGGTCTTCAGACTTTGTCTTCAGCTAGTTGGTTTTGGAAGAGATGAAGGTGGTTACATTTCTGGAAGGAGCAAGGTCAAAAATAGTAAGCTCAACATTGAAAAGGTGAATTTTGTCAAGCCCAGGGCAGTCATTCCTCATGAGCATATCCTGCTAAGAGCCCCAGGAGAGGGAACTTGTACAAGACTGATTTGCTAGAAATATCTCCCTAAGGAGAAGTTTCATGCTTTCTATTTAAAGCAAATAGTGATAAGTCTTTCCTTGGAATAAAAAATGTGCCATGTAAACTTTAAAAACATGAACAAACTTATTAAGAATGATTTGATAACTCGAATGCTAAAGAAAGAGTTTACACGTGATGACCATTGTGTTGCATGCCTGAAAGGGAAGAAACACAAGGTATCTCACAAACCAAAGGAAAGAAACTCCATCACTACTTCCCTACACTTGTTACATATGGATCTCTTTGGCCCTACTAGTGTAATGAGTTTAGGAAGGACCTCTTACTGTTTAGTGATCACAAATGACTTTACAAGATTCATTTGGGTCTTCTTCCTTAGAACTAAGGACGAGACTCCTAAGATTCTGTAAAATTTCATCATAAAGATCAAAAGGTCAATGTGATCACAAGGTCAAAACCATAAGATGTGATCAAGGAATTGAATTCAAGAACCAAATCCTTGATACATTTTGTGATGAAAAGAGTATTACAAGACAATATAGTGCTCCCAGGACTCCCCAGCAAAATGGTGTTGCTGAGAGGAGAAACATGACACTTAATGATGCTACATGAACTATGTTGTCTGACTCTAAACTGCCCATCACCTTCTGGACAGAGGCAGTCAACACTGCATGCTATGTGCAAAACAAAGTTTAAGTAGATAGGACTCATGGTAAGAATCCTTATGAACTTTGGCACAAGAGGAAACCTTTCATTGGTTTTCTCAGGTCAATTGGATGTCCTTGCACCATCTTAAATACCAAAGATAAAATTGCCAAGTTTGTTGAGAAATCAAATGATGGACAATTCATTGGATACTCTTCCTAAGCTAAGGCTTATAGAGTATACAATCTCAGAACTAGAGTAATTGAAGAGACAGCCAATGTGACTTTCAATGAGCGCACTAAAAGTGTGAAATGTTCTGATCCTGATTGGCTGTTTGATCTTGACTTAGTTACTAACTGTTTTAACAACTCTTGTGAGCATGTTTCAGGGTCTACAAAAATTATACCTATAGGTGATCCTGATCTAAGATTTGAAAGGATTGAGATCTAGTTTGATCAATTAGATTGATATTTGCAAGAGTAAATATGAATATTTAATCAAACAGTAACGGTTATAGAGAGAGAAGGTTTTTGCAAAAAGAATGTTTCATTCACGCACAAGCTTCCCGTACAAGGAAATTAGATCAACATTTCTCTTATAAGGAATGTGACATCAGCTGACGTCACTTGATAGTGACATCTAACTAATTTATACAAACAACTGAAAGTAAACTAAACTACTGAAGATGTCCACAACAACTGAGGACACCTTCACTAAAAGCTAGTATAAGCTAACATTACAACTATTGAAGTTATAACATCTGAAGTGTAAGAACTTCAGATGTTTTACATAATATAAAACTATTGATTACAAATTATTGAAATGTAAACCGTCACAACTACAGAAGAGAACTACTTCAGATGTTGTTGGACCAAAAGAACCAATGAGCCTGATCAGAAAACCTCTAAGTCCCACAGACATCACAACCACTGCTGAAGACTTGATCAGCTGTTTGACAAAGTCTGAAGACTGCAACAGCTGAAGAACTAAAGTACTGAAGAACGACAGCTGAAGATCTAAAGTGCTGAAGACTTCAACAGCTGAAGACTAAAGTACTGAAGAACAACAGCTGAAGTTCTAAAGTGCTGAAGACTTCAATAGCTGAAAACTAAAGTACTGAAGTACAACAACTGAAGTATAATGACTGAAGACATCAGCTGATGACAATAGCTGAAGCTCAAGTACAAATACTAAAGCCTTCAGAGTTTGTTACAAGAGCTGAAGAAGCATTCTTCAGTTGTTGTGATGGTTTACCTTTCAGTAGTTTTCTTGTTTCAGTATTTGTAAACAACTGAAGAGTATGTTCTTCAGCTGTTATAGTTTCAGTAGTTTCTTTTCAGTAGTTGTAATAATAGTTAACACTTAGCATTTTTGTAAGAAGATGTCAGCTGTTTGACATCTTCAGTAGTTGTGTTAACTATCAGCAGTTTGTAATAAATTCTGTTAGATGTCACTATCAAGTGACATCAGCAGACGTCACATCTCTTATATAAGAGGTGTTGACCTAAATGTAATTGTGACATTCCGTTACCACGAAAGCGAATATTGAATGAAATATTATTTGCAGAATTCTCTGTCTCTAACCGTTTTTGTTGTTACATTGAATATCTCTTTGTTCTGTGAATTGGCTAATTCATGTTAGAATTCTGCTGCTATACTCTCTAATCAATCAAACGTAGATCACTGTTGGACCAAAAGAACCAATGAGCCAAGATCAGAAAACCTCTAAGTCCCACATGGTATCACAACAACTGCTGAAAGCCTCATCAGTAGTTTGACAAGTGCTGAAGACTTCAACAGCTAAAGATCAAGTGCTGAAGACCTCAACAGCTGAAGAACCAAAGTGCTGAAGTACAACAGCTGAAGAACACAAGTGCTGAAGCTGAAAGACCAAAGTACTGAAGTACAACAGCTGAAGAGTCTACAAGTGCTGAAGATCAACAACTGATGTACAAGGTCTGAAGACAAAGACTGAAGACATCAGCTGATGATATCTACTGAAGTCATCAGCTGATGAAACACCTGAAGGTCAAAGTCTGAAGATCAAGTACTGAAGCCTCAGTAGTTTCTCACAACTGCTGAAGAGTACTTCTTCAGTAGTTGTGATATCAGTAGTTTTATATTTTTATGTTTCAGTAGTTTTATGTTTCAGTAGTTTTGTAAAACGACTGAAGAGTTTGTTCTTCAGTCGTTGTAGTTTCAGTAGTTTTATATTTTGTACTTAACACGCTGATATGTTCTCAGTAGTTGTGAACATTTCAGTAGTTTGTTAAGAATTAGTTATTTTTGTATTAGATATGCCAGTTGTCACTTTCCGTGATAACAACAGTGATTGTTGCACTCTGTATAAGGAGTGACAACTTATTGTAACGATGATGAATGACGGAGAATGAATGGAATGAATAAATGATTTGATTAGAAATATTCTATAAACATTCCTTGAAATCAGAAATATATATTCTCTCCCTATAACCGTATGCGCTCTTAATGCTTACAAGTATCGATTGCTTGCTACAATTTGTCTAATTCTAGTTTGTATTCCGCTGCTTTGTATTCTAATACATCAAACTTGTGATCGCTGATCCTGTCAAATGGTATCAGAGCAGGTTAATCATTGATCGATCTAATAATTGATCATTGAAACTGCTATTCAAGATCTAAGTTTGATTGAATTAGCTTTTGTTTTTGCAAGAAACGGTTATAGAGATTGAATTTTCTGTATTTCTGCTCATTCATCCTGAGATCTTTTCTTGGTTCTCATTGAGTTTGTTGTGGTCTGTCTAAAACTTTTAAAAGCTTGAACTAAATGTTTTTGAACTGAAAATGACTACTCCTTCCAATGATCCTCACAATACTGCTTCCTCAACCAAGCCACTATGCTGGTTAGGAATGAGTATAACATATGGCAAAGACGTATGCTCCATCACCTGTCTGTTAACAGCGCAGGGTGTTGGACATCAGTGGTACATGGTCCACACAAGCCTATGGTGAATAACCCGGAAACCAATCAAATGGTTCCGAAGAGGAGGGAGCAATACTCAGATGAGGATAAGAAGTTGCTTGAAATTGATGCAAAAGCCCATGGAATTCTGGCCATGGCACTGCCAAATGAAATCTATTCTGGGCTAATGCATCATGAAACTGCCCATGACCTCTGGATTGCCTTGAAAGAACAATTTGGAGGAACAGATGAGGTCTTGGAAAATAATAGAGAAATTATTGCCCAACAATATGAGACATTCTCTCATAGAAAGGGTGAGACACTGACTCAACAATATGAGCGGTTCTCTTGTTTGATCTCTGAACTAAAAATGGTCAAACTTGAATACACCAATATTCAGATGAATAACAGATTTCTCAGATCACTGCCTGAGAGATGGGACACATATACTATTGTCCTACGCTCCAGTGCAAGTTTGGACAAACTATCTCTCACCCAACTCCATGGGAAACTGCTCACTTTTGAGAGAGAGATAGAACAGAAGAGAAAGCTGTCTTCATCTGGAAAGCTCACTGAAGACTTTGTACAAGGCAACACTGCCTTGTTGGGTCATGAGTCAGAATATGCTTCATCTGAATGCCAGTATGATGAGCATATTAATTTCTCTTCGAGCACTTCTGATTCTGCATTTGTGAGTATTGATGGTCAGTTTACTGGGTGTAATAATGACAATCTATGTTTCATTATGGATGATCTCAAGGGGATTGCTGATGATGACTTAGAAGAGATGGATATTTTGAGCCAAATGGCCTGATAAATATGATCTCAGAAGTTCTATAAAAGAACTGGAAGAAAATTCCCAGGACTCTCTGGCAAAACCAAAGTTGGTTTTGACAAGAGCAAGTTGAGGTGTCACAAATGCCAAAGGCTTGGACACTTTGCAAGAGAGTGTAGATCAACTGGATCTAACTCCACTGCACCCTTTGTGACTTTTCCTGGCAATAGTCAACAACACAGAGGGCAACATCCTGTCACCTCTAGTCATCATCCTCAACAACAATCTCCGGCATATTTTGTTCCTCAGGGTCAAATGCCATATCCGTACCCTTGTTATTACATGCCACAGTCAAATCAAGTTCAAGTTCCTATGACACCACAACCTCATGCACTACCAGAACCTCAGCCTTCCCAATCTCATCAACAACCTCAATCTCAACACACAGCTTCTTCACCCCAGGAGTTGTTGACTGGAGCAGTTTACCAGATGACTTGTCTGGTCATGATCAACTGTTCTCAGGTGCTGGTCAACATGGTGGTGACAGTCCTTTGGGAATCTAGCTCTTATGGCTTTGGAGTCTGCTCATACTTCATTTTCCAATGCCTCTACACCTCAGGTATCACAGGTATCCTCTGAGGCAAAAGCCAATTATGTTCTGAACCATGCATAGCAGCATTTGCTTCCATTAGAGAAGCAAATGTAGCTCTAATTAATAAGAACATTGAGCTAGAACAAATAATTTCCAAAAACAAAGCTGAGTTTGAGTTTGTGCTCAAAGATAAAAAATGATGAGATTATAAACTGAATTGCCAAATAATTGATGATAAGGCTAGAGAAGAAGTACTTCTAGAGAAGTACAAAGATCTCAAAGAAACCCTTGCAGTTACCCAGGTCGAGTGTGATAGATGGGTACAATCATGCAAAGGTTTTGAAATGCTTCTTAGTAAGCAATCTGTTTCAAATGTGAAGTTTGGGATTGGTTACAATCACACTGCTCCCCTACAGATTTTACCCCAAGAGCAGAGGTAGAATCTGATGGTGAGAGTGATAACCAATCCATCACATCATGTGATCTACCTTCTGATACAGCACAATCAGAAGTAGTAGCAGTCAGCATCAAGCCCTCCTTGAACCTATCAGCTGATGTTGATGGTTCAAATGCTGACATTCACATGATTAATGAGTTGATCAACTCAGGAGTTAATCCTGAAGGTCCTGAAAGGACTAGAGAGCAGGATTAACACCTGAAGTTCAAACTTCAACTACTGTCAGTACTGAAGAGAAGAAAACTGGCAGTAAAAAGAGTTTGAAGACTACTAAAGGGGTAGTCAAGAAAGCAACCAATGCTTCCAAAGCATTGAAGAACAAGTCTTCTGTTGCTTCACCCTCTTTAGTTGATGATCAACCTAAGATGAAGAAGAAACCATGTGAAGTATGTGGTTAGTTCAATCATCTTACAGATGATTGTTGGTACAAAAGAGGTTCCAAACTCAAAAAAAAGAAGAAAATAATGAGAAAATGGTAAAAATGAAAACTGAGTTTGAGACCACATTTGTATCAGCAACATCAAATCCTGTAACCCTTAAGTCCTTAAAGAAATCCAAAAAGGAAGGGGTTAAACAGGTGACAGCTGAGGGTGCTCAGAAGAAGAAGGTGCAACATAGGAACTTATCAAACTCCACTAGCAATGTGTCTGATGAGCTGAAAGCTTATCACAAAATCAGACACAGCTGGTGATGATGGTACAACATCTGTTGGGTAGAGTTAACCAACTAGATTCTCCTATGTTGAAACCACAGAAAAGGAGGTCCAAGCCAAAGGACTCCTCTTCTACACCATCTTCTTCCTCTCAGGTTGTTGTTTCAAATAAACCTGTTAGTTACCATCTATTGATGAGACCAGGCCCAAAACCAAAAAGGTTTGGGTCTCTAAAACAAACTGATTGTTTATTATTGCAGGGTTCTTCAACATGCCAAAGTAGCATCTGGTATGTAGACAGTGGGGGATCTATGCACATGACTGGGAACAGCTCTCTTCTTCATGACTACTCTCAAGGAAAGAAGGGATTTGTCTCTTTTGGCAATGATGCTAGGGGTTACATCATTGGTAAGGGCTTTGTCTCCAATGGAGAAATCAAATTTGATGATGTTAATCATGTGGAAAATCTCAAGTACAATCTCTTGAGTGTCAGTCAAATGTGTGATAAAGGCCATGTTGCCCTTTTCACCAGTCAAAACTGTAGGATTCTGTCATCCAAAGTTTTGCACTTGATTGACAAGGTGTTGGATGATCACACTCTCCTGAAAGCCAACAGGACAAGAAGAGTGTATGCCTTAGATCTCTAAGAAGATAGATCTCAAAGGCAATCCTTGCCTATTTTCCAAAGCCTCTTCTCAAGAATCTAAACTGTGGCACAGGAGGCTTGGTCATGTTAATCTCAAAAACATGAATCAGCTTAGCAAAATAGTTTAGTCAGAGGCTTACCAATAAAGGAGTTCCACTGTGATGAAACCTGCACTGTTTGTTTAAAAGGAAAACAGCAGAAGGTCTCATTCCCTCCTATTGAAGTGTCCAAGTCCACTGCCTGCTTGCAATTACTGCATATGGATCTATTTGGTCCTGTGAGAGTAATGAGCATGGCAAGAAGAAATACTGTCTGGTAATTGTGGATGATACTCCAGATTTGTATGGACTTTCTTTTACATTCAAAGGATGAGGCTGCTAAGAAGATTATTCACTTTGTGCTGTACATTGAGAAGCAGTATTCCCTTCCAGTCAAGTGTATTAGGAGTGATAATGGAACTGAGTTCAGAAATCATACACTTGATGACTTCTATCTTTCAAAGGGAAAAAAAGGCAGTTCAGCATTCCAAGGACTCCAGAACAAATGGAGTAGTGAAGAGAAAGAACAGGACCCTCATTGAAGCTGCAAGGTCCATGCTGGCTGACTCGGGTTTGCCACTGACCTTTGGGCTGAAGCTGTCAACACAGCTTGTTATGTGCAAAATAGAGTTTTAGTAAATCAGAGGTTGATGAAGACTCCATATGAAGTTCTCCATCATTTGGCTCCTCTGATTTCATTTTTCAAAGCATTTGGGTGTCCCTGTTTCATTCTCAACACAAAGGATCAACTCAATAAATTTGATCCTAAGGTGGATGCAGGGTACTTTGTTGGGTATTCATTTACTTGCAAGGCATACAGAGTCTTCAACTGCAGAACAAAGATGGTTGAAGAAACTCTACATGTTAAGTTTAATGAATCTCCAAAGGACAAGATTCCACAAAGTCCTATGGAGTTATTTGATTTGGACATACTGCAATATGTTCCTTATCAAACTCCTGCTGTTGATCCTGTCAACAGTTCACCACCTGGTGGTACTGCTGATGATGATGATGATTGCAGTACTCACCTCTTCAGGTTTAGTGATCAGCTGCCTGACTCAGCTAGACCTGATGTTCCTGTAGCTCCAGTAGCAACATCCACAACAAATGCTGATGAGATTTCTTCGAATTCAACTTCCTTTGAATTACCATCCACTGATTGGTTTCAAGGAAATGATTCACCATCACTCTGTTGCTGCTGAACCGGCTACAAACACTTGCACAGATCTCATTATGTATCAAGATCTGAAGATCACCCTATGTCTCAAATCATTGGTGATATCACTGCTGGAGTATCAACAAGAAGTCAATTGTCAAATTTCTGCTTCTATGCTCTCTTCATCAGTCAGCAAGAGCCAAAGAATTATCACATTGCTTTAAAGGACAATGGATGCGTTGATGCCATGCAGCTTGAGCTTCTTCAGTTCAAGAAACAGCAAGTGTGGGAACTGGTTCCTCTACCTCCAGGTAAGTGTGCAATAGGCACTAAATGGGTGTTTAGGAACAAAACTGATGAAAATGGGCTTATTGTTAAGAACAAGGCCAGACTGGTTGTTCAGGGGTTTGCACAAGAAGAAGGTATTGATTACGATGAAACCTTTGCCCCTGTAGCCAGACTGGAAGCAATTCGATTGTTTTTAGCTTATGCTGCTTATCAAAACCTTAAAGTTTTTCAAATGGATGTCAAAAGTGCATTTTTGTATGGAAAAATTAATGAAGAGGTTTATGTATGTCAACCTCCAGGCTTTGAGGACAATAAACATCCTAATTGGGTGTATAAGCTTGATAAAGCTCGTTATGGGTTAAAACAAGCTCCCAGAGCCTGGTATGAGACATTATCAAACTTTAATCTGGAAAACAATTTCACTAAAGGATCCATAGATAAGACTTTATTCATTAAGAAAGCTGGGCAGCATAATCTACTTGTTCAAATTTATGTAGATGATATCATTTTTGCATCCTCTGATCCAAAGTTGTGTGATGCCTTTACAAAGTTGATGCAACAGAAGTTTGAAATGAGTGCCATGGGAGAATTACAGTTCTTTCTAGGGTTGCAAATCAAACAAAAGGCTGATGGATTTTTATTCATCAGTCCAAATATACAAAAGATCTTTTGCAAAAGTTTTATTACAAAACTGTAAGCCTTGTTCTACTCCCATGAGCACACCACACAACTGGACACAGATCAGAAAGGTAAAGTGGTTGATGAAACACTTTACAGATGTATGATTGGGTCCTTGATGTATTTAACAGCTTCTAGACCAGATATTATGTTTGCTACATGTGTTGTGCTAGATTTCAGCCTGCACCTAAAGAGTCTCATCTGATTGCAGTCAAGAGGATCTTTAGATATCTGCAAGGCACTCCATCTCTAGGTTTATGGTATTCTACCGGACATTCTGGTAATTAGTTGCTTTTTCTGACAGTGACTATGCAGGGTGTAAGTTGACTAGGAAATCAACTTCTGGTGGATGTCAATTCCTAGGCAACTGCTTGATTTCTTGGCAGAGCAAGAAACAGACCTCAGCTGCTACATCCACTGCTGAAGCAGAGTACATTGCTGCTGCAAGTTGTACATCTCAGGTACTCTGGCTTCAAAACCAACTTTTGGATTATGGCATTACAGAGGCTAAGACTCCATTGTTAATGGATAGTGCTTCAGCTCTTTGCATTGTCAAAAATCCAGTCCAGCACTCTAGGACCAAACATATAGAGATCAGACATCATTTTATAAGGGATTGTTTTGAAAAAGGTCTGATTGATCCTAAGTTTGTGTCTAGTGCTGATGAGCTTGCAGACATTTTTACTAAGCCTTTGGATAGTTCAACTTTCCAAACCCTGGTGTTAAGGCTTGGTATGCTGCAACTAGAATAAGTGACAACTACTGATGATCTTAGTAATTCATACTGATGATCATGAGTACCTATGTCAATATAAGTACTGATGAGCTCTTTTAACCTCAGTAGTTTTATAACTACTGAAGGCTAAATGTCTCACATGTACTGAAGTACTTCATCTGTTCTAAACTACTGATGTAGTTACAACTACTGATGCAGTTACAACTACTGCAATCAGTAAAAACAGATAAGTACTGATGTCCTATGAAACAACTGAAATCAGCCAAAAAGACTGATGAATGTGTTGAGGACAGTTTGAAACAGCTGAAAAGCTAAGAATTGACGAAAACAGCTGAAGAGAACTTTCTCTTCAGTCGTTTGTACAACTGCTGTTTCATTTTAAACAACGGAAGCAAAACCACGTCTTAAGTAGTTTTATAACTACTGATGACTAATCCCAAGTCTTCAGTTGTTTACAACAGCTGATGACAAAACCACTGTTTTCAGTAGTTTCATAACTACTGATGACAAACACCAAGTCAGTTGTTTCAATCATCTGAAGTCAAAACCACGGTGTTCAGTAGTTTTCTAAACTACTGATGCCTAACACCACGACTTCAGCTGTTTCAACGTCTGAAAGGATAATACCATGTCAACGGTCGTTTAAAACTACTGATGACTAACACCACATCCTTCAGTCGTTTCCTTACCCGTACCCTATATATATCCCTAACCTTAGCTCTCATTGCTTCATCTTCTTCAAACCTAACGTTCCTCTCCAAAACTTTCCTCTTCTCAATGGCGTCTATGCAAATTAAACCGCGACACAACTGCGTTGCCTACCTCACTAAATCGCCCATCTGGACTAAGTTCGATACTGCTATCGATCTTATGGTTCAGTCCCAATACAACACGGCATTTCTTCTGAATCCCATCTTACATGCCGAATCCTTGCACCAATTTTGGATGAACGTTACTGTTACCACTGGGGAGAACAACACACCATCCCTCCAGTCGGTCGTCAACACCAAAGAAGTAGTCATCACTCCTGCAATAATCCGCCAAATTCTTCAACTGAATGATGCTACTTCTCCTGCTGGATATCCGAAGGGCACCATAGATCTATCCTTTGCTCAACATGGATATCAAGGCGATCTCAGTGCCTCCACTATCATGAAAAAACACTTTAATGACGCTGAGCGCCTGATCTTTCACATGGTGACTGTATGTTGGCCCCTAAGACGTCGTCTTGGGATCAAATGTCCACCAAATGGCAGCAGGTAATGTATTCTATTCTTGAGCAACAACCACTTAATTTTTTGAAATAATATTTTTAGAGCTCAAGGATATGGCTCAAAAACTAACTGCCAACCGTTGGATACTATATCCACAGTTCATAATGGCCATTATTACAGACCAGCTTAATGCTGAGGGACTTGTTGGCTTGGGAGTCCCTGCTACGGCTGTTCTGCCGGAAGTATACTCCTGGCACAACTCTGACCGGACACTCAAAATGGCTGCCAAGCTGCGCAAACCCACGCAGCTGGAACCCACGGCCACCACCTCCAAATCCAAAGTCCCCGCCAAACCCACCAAAAAGAAACCCAAAACGGCTACTCAGGGAATTGAGTCCCCTGAGGATGCCCCTGCAACAAAAAAGCAGGATATATCCACTAGTCCAAACCCCCTAGTGGATACAATGACTCCTCCAGCCACAGCCGCTCAGGCTTCCTCTCAACAGGAGCCTGCAGCAACCACACAAGGGCACCTACATATCTGGGATCTTCCTCACTTGAGGAGATTGCCATTGAAGAGCACCAACCTCCCCAGGTGCACACTGCTTCTATCCCTTCACCCCAAACAACCGCCCCTCACAGCCCAACTTAATAGTTGCACAAGTGTTGACTCAATTGCACTCCTCACCCCTCCCCAGAAACCACTTACTACTGGGAATACCTCTACAATTGAGGGGGAGGAACACAGTGCACTTGAGAACCCACAGCACAGGGGTTTCCACTTCTATCTCCTGGTGTAGACAAGGAGCTTAGAATATCTGGTGAGCTGCCACCTCCTCTGACTCAGCCCATGACCAGAGTGAGGCTGGTAACATTGCTAAGACCTCACTAGAGGCAACAGCTGATGATGGACTTGTCCTGAGGCTGGAAGTCCCCAGTACCAAGCACAAGGGGCACATGCACCAACTGGTCTACACCCAGTGCATGTAAATCCTGCTCTAAGCAGGAGGTCAGCTGATTCAGCTTCGGCTGATGATGACCTGGGCTTTTTCTATGATGTTCTTGCCCAGAACACAATCCTTGAAGAGAAAGTTAGTAGGCTGCAAAACCTACTTGACCAACTCTCACAAGGAGAAAGACCATCTGCCTCTATCCACCCACAGATGGCACCTTCACTTGAAGTTTCCCAAACACCGAGCCACTCTAAAATCAACCACCTGCCTCTGCTTCAGGCCCTACTTCTCAGGAACAGAACCCTCCTGAGCAAATAGGTGCTGTACTCCAAAATTCCCTCCCTCTCATCACACCATAATCACTGATATAGTGATCAAAGCCATTGATGAGAGGCTTTCCTCAACATTACAGCCCTTGGTTGATGCTGCTGTCCAAAAGACTCTTTCTGCGGTACAAACCCCTTCCTCCAATGCAACCAAAAAGGAGGAGAGTACTGCAGTGAAAGAAAAGAAGAGGAAAAGAACCGAGGAAAAGAAGGAAGCGAAGCAAGCCCAAAAGGAGGGAAAAGAACAGCAGCCAATGCTCACCTACAAGCGAAAGAAAGGTACTGATGAGCACATTGCTGAAGATAAAGCCTTGGAGCTACTGATAAAAGAGGCTGATGCCGAACACAGCAGATCAATGGACAACATCATTGATCAGCTGTTTAGGCAAGGCCATGACACCAATAAACTTGACTCTGAGATTCGACGACTAGAGATTGAAGAAATCCAGAATAGATGGGCAAGTTATGAAGTGTTAGAAAGAGAAAGGCTTGAAATCATGATTAGATTTATTGCAAAATATCTTGGAAGAGCAATGATCGAAATCAAAGCCTGGTCCAGGGACAGTATCTTGGCAATCCACCAAGACCTGTTCGTCTGAAGCATACACTAAGGGGCTTGTTATTGAAGCTTTGAATGAAGCGGGTGCTGGGAGCAGGACTGAGCTAGCCAAGCAATCAAAAGCCACACTCACCTCAAGGATGCTAGCACAGCCTGTCAACATTCCCACACCAAAACCACCCAAAACAAACCCACCAAACCAACTCCCTTACCCTCAAAACCCATAGCTGATGATATACCTTGAAGAAGAAGAGAAGGATATGAGGCTAGAAGATGATGAAGAAGAGGATGAAGACAGGCTGCCGCTCTCAGCTGTGATTCAGTTGCCTAAGGCCACAAGTCACTCCTCAGCAATTACTCCTGAAGTCCAGAGACAAATGGTTAAAGTGAAGCTAGAAGAAGAAGAGCTTCATAAACAGCATGATGAGGAATTGCTGAAGAGAGTTGACAAAGCTTATGCAGCCACATCTTCTATCATCAATATGAAGGAGCAAGCCCTCAGACTTTACACTCTCAGGCACACCTTTCAATATCAAAAGGAAAGAGTGAGGATTTGGCCTGATCCAGGGTCTCTCACAGAATTCATAAGAACAATATACCTCGGAGATACATTGGCCAGGTGAAAAAGATCGTAGATGAAGTGATCTCTCTGGTCTTTGTAGTTTCACCCTGGGAAATCCTAGAAGACTTCAAGAAGGCCTACAAAGCTAATCTAACCCCTCAGAAGATGCTGGAAAACAAAATAGTGAAAAAGGGGTTAGTTTACAAGAGGCTTGAGGAAGTCAGGAAAAATGAGCTCCAGTTGTTCCTAGAGGGTAATCACCCGGATGAGTTTGCTTATAGAATAATAACAACTGTGGAGCTAAAGAATGGGAAACAGGCCAAATACCTGTCTGAGTATTATGGGCCGGAATCATTGTTTGAAGGAGGTGCTAAAGAGCTAACCATGGAGGAAACAAATCACCTTCCTTGAGGCCTACACAAGAGAGTCGTACAGACTCATTATGGGGAAGTGAATCTCATGAATGGGATAACAACTCTGTGTCCTGTTCCCCAAAACAGAGTTCCCATTCATACCCTGCCAAACAAATATTTGAGGTTCTTCAGGCCGGAGCTTACATGGGTCATCTTCTCTACTGATCAAGAAGGAAAAAGACCAACATTTGCCATCAATAAGTGGGAGAATAATAAGTTAGAGGTTTTGGCTGCATTGGTTCAGGGGGAGTTTGTTGGACCAAAAGAACCAATGAGCCAAGATCAGAAAACCTCTAAGTCCCACATGTTATCACAACAACTGCTGAAAGCCTCATCAGTAGTTTGACAAGTGCTGAAGACTTCAACAGCTGAAGATCAAGTGCTGAAGACCTCAACAGCTGAAGAACCAAAGTGCTGAAGTACAACAGCGGAAGAACACAAGTGCTGAAGCTGAAAGACCAAAGTACTGAAGTACAACAGCTGAAGAGTTTACAAGTGCTGAAGATCAACAACTGATGTACAAGGTCTGAAGACAAAGACTGAAGACATCAGCTGATGATATCTACTGAAGTCATCAGCTGATGAACACCTGAAGGTCAAAGTCTGAAGATCAAGTACTGAAGCCTCAGTAGTTTGTCACAACTGCTGAAGAGTACTTCTTCAGTAGTTGTGATATCAGTAGTTTTATATTTTATGTTTCAGTAGTTTTATGTTTCAGTAGTTTTGTAAAATGACTGAAGAGTTTGTTCTTCAGTCGTTGTAGTTTCAGTGTTTTTATATTTTGTACTTAACACGTGATATGTTCTCAGTAGTTGTGAACATTTCAGTAGTTTGTTAAGAATTAGTTATTTTTGTATTAGATCTGCCAGTTGTCACTTTCCGTGATAACAGCAGTGATTGTTGCACTCTATATAAGGAGTGACAACTTATTGTAACGATGATGAATGACGGAGAATGAATGGAATGAATAAATGATTTGATTAGAAATATTCTATAAACATTCTTGAAATCAGAAATATATATTCTCTCCCTATAACCGTATGCGCTCTCAGGTACTCTGGCTTCAGAACCAACTTCTGGATTATGGCATTACAGAGACTAAGACTCCATTATTAATGGATAGTGCTTCAGCTCTGTGTATTGTCAAAATCCAGTTCAGCACTCTAGGACCAAACATATAGAGATCAGACATCACTTTATCGGGATTGTTTTGAAAAAGGTCTGATTGATCCTAAGTTTGTGCCTAGTGCTGATGAGCTTGCAGATATTTTTACTAAGCCTTTGGATAGTTCCACTTTCCAAAACCTTGTCTTAAGGCTTGGTATGTTGCAGCTAGAATAAGTGAAACTATTGATGATCTCAGTAAATAAGTACTAATGATAATTAGTGACAATATCACATATTGTACTGCTTCTATTACAACAATTGATAAAGTAACAACTAAGATGTAGTTGTAACTACTGATGTTGTCAAAACAGATAAGTACTGATGTCCTTTGAAACAACTGAAAAATCAAAAAGGCTGATGAGTAAGTGTTGAGGACAGTATGAAACAGCTGAAAGGCTATGAATTGACGAAAACTACTGAAGAGAACTTTCTCTTCAGTTGTTTCTACAACTGCTGTTTCATTCTAAACAACTGATGACAAAACCATGTGTTCAGTAGTTTCACAACTACTGATGACTAATACCAAGTTATCAGTTGTTTTCAAACATCTGAAGTCAAAACCATGGTCTTCAATAGTTTTAGAACTGTTGATGCCTAAAACCACGACTTCAGTTGTTTCAATCTGAAAGGGTAATACCATGTCAAGAGTCGTTTTAAAACTACTGATGACTAACACCAAACCTTCAGTCATTTTCTAACCCGTACCCTATAATATCCCTGACCTAATCCTTCAGACCCTCATCTTCTTCAAACCTAACGTTCATATCTCCAAAACTTCTCTCTCATTAATGGCGACCATGCAGCTCAAACCGCGACACAACTGTGTAGCTTACCTCACCAAATCGCCATTCTAGGCTAAGTTCGATAACGCAATTGATCATATGGTCCAGTCACCCAACAAAATGGCCTTTCTTCTCAATCCAATCCTTCATGCCGAATCCCTTAACCAGTTTTGGATGAACGTCAACCTCACCACTGGGGAGAACAACACAGAGTCTCTCCGGTCGGTCGTCAACAACCACCAAGTGGTCATCACTCCCGATATACTTCGTCAAACCCTACACCTGGATGATGCCACTTTTCCTGCTGGATATCCAAAGGGCACAACTGATTTATCCTTTGCCCACCATGGATATCAGGGAAACCTTAGTGCCTCCACCATACTGAAGAAACATTTCCATGATGCTGAACGTCTCATATTTCATATAGTAAATGTCTGTTTGGCTCCTAAGACTTCCTCTTGGGATCAAATGTCTACAAGGTGGCAGCAGGTACTATTCTCTATCCTTGAGCAACAGAACCTAAACTTCTCTGAAATCATTTTTCTGGAACTTAAGGACATGGCCTCAAAATCTATTTCTAACCGCTGGATATTATATCCTCGGTTCATTATGGCCATAATAGAGAATCAGCTAAAAGCTGAGGGACTTGTTGGTCTCGGAGTCCCTTCAACGGCTGTATTGCCTGAAGTATACTCCAGGCACAACTCTGACCAAACATTGAAACAGGCTGCCAGGCTGCGAAAACCCACGCAGTTGGAACCCACAGCCACCACCTCCAGAACCAAAGTCCCTACTACACCGAAATCCAAAAAGCCAAAAAAGGCTACTCAGGGAGATGAGTCCCCTGAGGATGCCCCTGTACCACAAACACAGGAACCACACACTGGTCTTAACCCCCCAGTTGTGACACTGACTCAACCAGCCACAGCCGCACCGGTATCCCCCAACAGGATCATGTTGCAACCAACATTGGGGAACCTACACTGCTGGAACCTATCTCCCTTGAGAGGGTTACCATTGAAGCGCACCATTCACCCCGGGTGCAATCTGCTTCCACCCAATCACCACATGCAACCGCCCCCCAAAGTCCTACATTACTTGTTGCATAGGTACTGACTCATTTGCACTCCTCACCCCCTCCCCAGATACCAATTACAACTGGGAATACTTCTACCATTGAGGGGGAGGACCAAAGTGCAGCTGAGAACCCACAGCATAGGGGTTACAATGTTCCTTCTCTAGTGTAGCAATGGAGATTGGAACTTCTGGTGCGGCTGCCACTTCTCCTGCTTGAGCATATGATCAGGTTGTAGTTGGTACCATTACTAAGACCTTACCAGAGGCAACTGCTGATGAAGGACAAAGTCCTGAGGCAGGATGTCCCCAGTTCCAAGACAAAGGGGCACATGCTACAACTGAGCTACACTCAGTACATGTTCATCCTGATCCTATCAGGAGGTCAGGTGATTCAGTAACTACTGATGATGACCTGGGCTTCTTTTACGATGTATCGCCCAAAACACCATCCTGGAAGAGGAGGTGACCAGACTCAAAGAGCTGCTTGCCAAAACTTCTAAGGAACAAAGACCATCTGCCTCTACCACCTCACAGATGGCTCCTTCATCTGAAGGTCTCACAAACACTGAGCCACTCCCAACACCTCAGCCACCTGCCTCTGCTTCTGGCACTATTTCTCAGGAACAGAACCCTCCTAAGCAAATAGTTGCTATCCTTCAAAATTCCCTCCCTCTCATCACACCCATAATCACTGACATAGTGATCAAAGCCATTGATGAGAGGCTTTTCTTAGTAATACAACCATTGATAGAGGAGGTTGTGGGCAAACAACTTTCTGGCAATCAACCCCTTGCAACCAATGCAACCAAAAAGGGGGGGATTAAGTCAATGAAAGCAAAAAGAAAGAGGAGTACAGAGGAGAAAGAAAAGGAGAAAGAAACAGAAGGGATAGTAGTGGAAAAGGAGTTGGAGTTGAATGTGGAGACCGATAAAGAGAAGGAAAAAGAGAAAGCCTTGGAGCTACTGATAAAAGAGGCTGATGCCGAACACAGCAGATCAATGGACAACATCATTGATCAGCTGTTTAGGCAAGGCCATGACACCGATAAACTTGACTCTGAGATTCGACGATTAGAGATTGAAGAAATCCAGAATAGATGGGCAAGTTATGAAGTGTTTGAAAGAGAAAGGCTTGAGATCATGATTAGATTTATTGCAAAATATCTTGGAAGATCAATGATCGAAATCAAAGCTTGGTCCAGGGACAGTATCTTGGCAATCACCACCAAGATCTGTTCGTCTGAAGCATATACTAAGGGACTTTTTATTGAAGCTTTGAATGAAGCGGGTGCTGGGAGCAGGACTGAGCTAGCCAAGCAATCAAAAGCCACACTCACCTCAAAAATGCTAGAACAGCCTGTCAACATTCCCACACCAAAACCACCCAAAACACACCCACCAAACCAACTCCCTTACCCTCAAAACCCATAGCCGATGATATACCCTTGAAGAAGATGAGAAGGGTATTGAGGCTAGAAGATGATGAAGAAGATGATGAAGATAGGCTGCCACTTTCAGCTGTGATTCAGTTGCCTAAGGCCACAAGTCACTCCTCAGCAATTACTCCTGAATTCCAAAGACAAATGGTTAAAGTGAAGCTAGAAGAAGAAGAGCTTCATAAACAGCATGATGAGGAATTGCTAAAGAGAGTTGACAAAGCTTATGCAGCCACATCTTCTATCATCAATATGAAGAAACAAGCCCTCAGACTTTACACTCTCAAGCACACCTTTCAATATCAATAGGAAAGAGTGAGTATTGGCCTGATCCCAGGGTGTCTCACAGAATTCATAAGAAAAACATACCTCAGAGATACATTGGCCAGGTGAAAAAGATCGTAGATGAAGTGATCTCTCTGGTCTTTGTAGTTTCACCCTGGGAAATCCTAGAGGACTTCAAGAAAGCCTATAAAGCTAATCTAACCCCTCAGAAGATGCTGGAAAACAAAATAGTGAAAAAGGGGTTAGTTTACAAGAGGCTTGAGGAAGTCAGAAAAATGAGCTCCAGTTGTTCCTAGAGGATAATCACCCGGATGAGTTTGCTTACAGAATAATAACAACTTGGAGCTAAAGAATGGGAAACAGGCCAAATACCTGTCTGAGTATTATGGGCCTGAATCATTGTTTGAAGGAGGTGCTGCAGAGCTAACCATGGAGGAACAAATCACCTTCCTTGAGGCCTACAACGACAGTCGTACAGACTCATCATGGGGAAATAGATCTCATGAATGGGGTAACAACTCTGTGTCCATTCCCCAAAACAGAGTTCCCATTCATACTTTGCCAAACAAATCTTTGAGACTTCTTCCCTGGCTGGTGCTTAAAAAAGGGTCGCTTCTGAGCTGATCTAGAAGACAAAAACACCAACATTTCTGCCATAATAAGTGGGACAACTCTAATAAGTTTAGAGGTTTTGGCTGCATTGGTTCAGGGGGAGTTTGTTGGACCAAAAGAACCAATGAGCCTGATCAGAAAAACCTCTAAGTCCCGCAGACATCACAACAACTGCTGAAGACTTGATCAGCTGTTTGACAAAGTCTGAAGACTGCAACAGCTAAAGAACTAAAGTACTGAAGAACAACAGCTGAAGATCTAAAGTGCTGAAGACTTCAACAGCTGAAGACTAAAGTACTGAAGAAAAACAGCTGAAGTTCTAAAGTGCTGAAGACTTCAACAGCTGAAGACTAAGTACTGAAGTACAACAGCTGAAGTACAAAGACTGAAGACATCAGCTGATGACAACAGCTGAAGCTCAAGTACAAGTACTGAAGCCTTCAGAGTTTGTTACAACAGCTGAAGAAGCATTCTCAGTTGTTGTGATGGTTTACCTTTTAGTAGTTTTCTTTGTTTCAGTATTTGTAAAACAACTGAAGAGTATGTTCGTAGTTGTTATAGTTTTAGTAGTTTCTTTTCAGTAGTTGTAATAATAGTTAACACTTAGCATTTTTGTAAGAAGATGTCAGTTGTTGACATCTTCAGTAGTTGTGTTAACTATCAGCAGTTTGTAATAAATTTTGTTAGATGTCACTATCAAGGACATCAGTAGACGTCACATCTCTTATATAGAGGTGTTGAACTAATTGTAATTGTGACATTCCGTTACCATGAAATCGAATATTGAATGAAATATTATTTGTAAATTCTCCGTCTATAACCGTTTTTCTTCTTACATTGAATATCTCTTTGTTATTGTGAATTGGCTAATTCATTGTTAGAATTCCGCTGCTATACTCTCTATCAATCAAACGTAGATCACTTATCCTAACAGCTGTGGGGAAACTTCTGAGAACTTTGTCTTCAAACTTTGTCTTCAGCAGTTGTCTTCAGACATTGTCTTTAGTCTTTGTCTTCAGACTTCGCCTTCAGACTTTTGTTTCAGCTGTTGTCTTCAGACTTTGTCTTCAGCTGTTGTAGACCAATTCAGTTGTTTTGATGTCTATGGGACTTAAAGATTTTTCTAATCTGGCTCATTGGTTCTTTTGGTCCAATAAGATTTGAGCTAAGAAGACCTTCAACCTACATATCTTCAACTCCAGTGGTAACCAATCCAGCAAATGAGGCTTCTACTAGCACATCAATGAAAAATCATGTTGATGCCTCTAGAGTACCTTCAAATTCCATCTTAAAGGTACACAACTCAGAGGAAGGAGTTACAAATGTTGGAGAGCATGGTGGTCGTGACAGTGATCAGGTATTTCTTGATACTGATAACCACTCCATTGATGACAACATCAATGATGTCACACTCCTTGGATCAAGTTAATCTTGATAAGTGTACTGATATGGATGGTGAATGTTGGACCAAAAGAACCAATGAGCGGATCAGAAAAACCTTTAAGTCCCACAGACGTCACAAAACTACTGAAGACCATAACAGCTGAAGACAATATCTAATTACAAAGTCTGAACCAAGTGCTGAAGACAAAGTCTAAAGACACAAGTGCTGAAAAAAAGTCTGAAGACACAAGTGCTGAAGACAAAGTCTGAAGACACAAGTGCTGAAGACAAAGTCTGAAGACACAAGTGCTGAAGACAAAGTCTGAAGACACAAGTGCTGAAGACAAATCTGAAGACACAAGTGCTGAAGACAAAGTTTGAAGACACAAGTGCTGAAGACAAAGTCTGAAGACATAAGTGCTGAAGACAAAGTCTGAAGACACAAGTGCTGAAGACAAAGCTGAAGACACAAGTGCTGAAGACCAAAGTATCATACGTTGTCACAACAGCTGAAGAGGTCTTCTTCAGTAGTTGTGATGGTTTACCTTTCGTAGTTTTCTTAGTTTCAGTATTTGTAAAACAACGAAGAGTATGTTCTTCAGTTGTTATAGTTTCAGTAGTTTCTTTTCAGTAGTTGTAATAATAGTTAACACTTGCATTTTTGTAAGAAGATGTCAGCTGTTTGACATCTTCAGTAGTTGTGTTAACTATCAGTAGTTTGTGATAAATTCTGTTAGATATCACTATCAAGTGACATCAGCAGACGTCATATCTCTTATATAAGAGGTGTAGACCTAATTGTAATTGTGACATTCGTTACCACGAAATCGAATATTGAATGAAATATTATTTGCAGAATTCTCCGTCTATAACCGTTTTTGTTCTTACATTGAATATCTCTTGTTCTTGTGAATTGGCTAATTCATTGTTAGAATTCCGCTGCTATACTCTCTAATCAATCAAACGTAGATCACTGATCCTAACAGCTGTGGGGACAACTTCTGAGAACTTAGTGTTCAGACTTTGTCTTCAGCAGTTGTCTTCAGACATTGTCTTTAGTCTTTGTCTTCAGACTCGCCTTCAGACTTCGCCTTCAGACTTTGTTTTCAGCTGTTGTCTTCAGACTTTGTCTTCAGCTGTTGTAGACCACTTCAGTTGTTTTGATGTCTGTGGGACTTAAAGATTTTTCTACTCTGGCTCATTGGTTCTTTTGGTCCAATAAGATTTGAGTTAAGAAGACCTTCAACCTACATATCTTCAACTCCAGTGGTAACCAATCCATCAAATGAAGCTTCTACTAGCATATCAATGAAAATCATGTTGATCTCTAGAGTACCTTCAAATTCCATCTTAAAGGTACACACTCAGAGAAGAAGGAGTTACAATGTTGGAGAGCATGGTGGTCGTGACAGTGAGCAGGTATTTCTTGATGCTGATAACCACTCCATTGATGACAAAATCAATGATGTCACACTCCTTGGATCAAGTTAATCTTGATAAGTGTACTGATATGGAGGGTGAATGTTGGACCAAAAGAACCATGAGCCGGATCAGAAAAACCTTTAAGTCCACAAACGTCACAACAACTACTGAAGACACAACAGCTGAAGACAATAGCTAATTACAAAGTCTGAACACAAGTGCTGAAGACAAAGTCTAAAGACACAAGTGCTGAAGACAAAGTCTGAAGACACAAGTGCTGAAGACAAAGTCTGAAGACACAAGTGCTGAAGACAAAGTCTGAAACACAAGTGCTGAAGACAAAGTCTGAAACACAAGTGCTGAAGACAAGTCTGAAGACACAAGTGCTAAAGACAAAGTCTGAAGACGCAAGTGCTGAAGACAAAGTTTGAAGACACAAGTGCTGAAGACAAAGTCTAAAGACATAAGTGTTGAAGACAAAGTCTGAAGACACAAGTGCTGAAGACAAAGTCTGAAGACACAAGTGCTGAAGACCAAAGTATCAGACGTTGTCACAACAGCTGAAGAAGCATTCTTCAGTGTTGTGATGGTTTACCTTTCAGTAGTTTTCTTTGTTTCAGTATTTGTAAACACTGAAGAGTATGTTCTTCAGCTGTTATAGTTTCAGTAGTTTCTTTTCAGTAGTTGTAATAATAGTTAACACTTAGCATTTTTGTAAGAAGATGTCAGCTGTTTGACATCTTCAGTAGTTGTGTTAACTATCAGCAATTGTAATAAATTCTGTTAGATGTCACTATCAAGTGACATCAACAGACGTCACATCTCTTATATAAGAGGTGTTGACCTAAATGTAATTGTGACATTCCGTTACCAGAAAGCGAATATTGAATGAAATATTATTTGCAGAATTCTCTGTCTATAACCGTTTTTGTTGTTACATTGAATATCTCTTTGTTCTTGTGAATTGGCTAATTCATTGTTAGAATTCCGGTGCTATACTCTCTAATCAATCAAACGTAGAGCACTGATCCTAACAAGTGGTATCAGAGCTCGTTAATCATTGATCGATCTAACAATTGATCATTGAAACTGCTAATTGATATCTATGTTTGATTGAATTAGCATAATTGCAAGAACTGGTTATAGATTATTGAATTTCTGACGCTTTCGTTCATTTATTTTGAGATCTCTCTTGGTTCAATTGGTTGTTGTGTTTTTGTTCTAAATCTGTTATAGCTTAATTGAATTTGATTGAATCTGAGATGACTACTCCTTCTAATGATCCTCACAATACCGGTTCCTCAACCAAGCCCCCGATGCTGGTTGGGACCGAGTATAACATATGGCAGCGAAGATGCTTCATCACCTGTCTGTTAACAGTTCAGGTTGTTGGACATCTGTGGTACATGGACCACATAGCCTATGGTGAACAATCTGGAAACCAATCAAATGGTTCCGAAGAAGAAGGAACAATACTATGATGAAGATTGAAACTGTTTGAGATTGATGCTAAAGCCCATGGAATTCTGGCATGGCACTGCCTAATGAAATCTATTCAGGGCTTATGCATCATGAAACTGCTCATGATCTCTGAATGCCCTGAAGAAACAATTCGGTGGCACAGATGAGGTCTTAGAAAACAACAGAGAAATCCTTGCCCAACAATATGAGACATTCTCTAATAGAAAGGGTGAGAAACTGACTCAACAGTTTGAGCGTTTTTCCTACTTGATCTCTGAGCTGAAAATGGTGAAACAGGAATACACCAACAGCCAGATGAATAACAGGTTTCTCAGATCACTGCCTGAGAGATGGGATACATACACTATTGTCCTACGCTCCAGTGCAAATCTGGATAGCCTATCTCTCACCCAACTTCATGGGAAACTGCTTACATTCGAAAGAGAGATAGAGCTAGAAAAGGAAACTATCCTCATCAGGAAAGCTCACTGATGACTTTGTACCAGGGAATACTGCCTTGGTTGGTCATGAGTCAGAATATGCTGCATCTAAAAGCAATTATGATGAGCATATTGATTTCTCTTCAAATAGTTCTGATCATGCTTTGTTGGTATTGATAGTCATTCTGGCAGTAATAGTGACAATCTATGCTTCATATGGATGATTTGAACGGAATAGCTGATGATGATCTAGAAGAGATGATATTCTAAGCCAAATGGCATGATTAATATTAGATCTCAGAAGTTCTACAAGAGAACTGGCAGGAAATTTCCTGGACTCTCTGGCAAAACCAAAGTTAGTTTTGACAAGAGTAAGTTGAGGTGTCACAAATGCCAAAGGCTGGGACACTTTGCAAGAGAGTGTAGATCAACTGGATCTAACTCTTCTGCACCCCTTGTGACTTTTCCTAGTACTAGTCCACAAAACAGAGGGCAACATCCTGCTGGTTCTGGTCATCATTCACACCCTAGATCTCCTGCATACTTTGTCCCCTAGGGTCCAATGTCATATCCTTTTCCCTGCTATTACTTGCCTCAGTCTAATCCGGTTCAAGCTCGCATTTCACAACAATCACATGCATTGCCTGACCCTCAACCTTCCCAATCTCATCAACAAACTCAACCTCAACACATAGCTTGTTCACACCCAGGAGTTGTTGACTGGAGCAGTTTACCAGATGATTTGTCTGGTCATGAACAACTGTTCACTGGTGCCGGTCAACATGGTGGTGACAGTCCCTTTGGAAATCTAGCTCTTATGGCTTTGGATTCTGCTGATACTTCATCCTCTAATGCTTCTATACCAAAGGGTTCTTCAACATGCCAAAGTAGCATCTGGTATGCAAACAGTGGGGGATCTATGCACATGACTGGGAACAGCTCTCTTCTTCATGACTACTCTCAAGGAAAGAAGGTGTTGTTTCTTTTGGCAATGATGCTAGGGGTTACATCATTGGAAAAGGCTTTGTCTCCAATGGAGAAATAAAGTTTGATGATGTAATCATGTGGAAATCTCAAGTACAATCTCTTGAGTGTCAGTCAAATGTGTGATAAAAGGCCATGTTGCTCTTTTCACCAATTAGAACTGTAGGATTCTGTCATCCAAAGTTCTGCATTTGATTGATAAGGTGTTGGATGATCACACTCTCTTGAGAGCCAACAGGACAGGAAGAGTCTATGCCTTAGATCTTTCCAAGAAAATAGATCTCAGAGGCCATCCTTGCCTATTTTCCAAAGCCTCTCCTCAAGAATCTAAACTGTGGCACAGAAGGCTGGGTCATGTTAATTTCAAAACATGAATCAGCTGATCCACAATAGTTTAGTCAGAGGCTACCAATAAAGAGTTCCACTATGATGAAACCTACACTGCTTGTTTAAAAGGAAAACAGCACAAAGTCTCATTCCCTCGTATTGAAGAGCCTAAGTCCACTGCCTACTTGCAATTACTGTATATGGATCTATTGGTCCTGTGAGAGTGATGAGCATGGCAAAGAAGAAAACTGTCTGGTAATTGTGGATGATTACTCCAGATTTGTATGGACTTTCTTTCTACATTCCAAGGATGAGGTTGCTCAAAGATTTTCACTTTGTGTTGTATGTTGAGAAGCAGTATTCCCTTTCAGTCAAGTGTATAAGGAGTGACAATGGAACTGATTCAAAACATACACTTGATGACTTCTATCTTTCAAAGGGAATCAAAAGGAAGTTTAGCATCCCACGGACTCCAGAACAAATGGAGTAGTGGAGAGGAAGAACAGGACCCTAATTGAAGCTGCAAGGTCCATGTTGGCTGACTCTAGTTTGCCACTGACCTTTTGGGCTGAAGCTGTTAACACAACTTGCTATGTGCAGAATAGAGCCTTAGTAAATCAGAGGTTGATGAAGACACCATATGAAGTTCTCCATCACTTGGCTCCTCTAATTTCATTTTTCAAAGCATTTGGGTGTCCCTGTTTTATTTTCAAGACAAAGGATCAACTCCAAAATTTTGATCCTAAGGTGATGCAGGTATTTTGTTGTTATATTTCTACTTGCAAGGCATACAGAGTCTTCAACTGCAGAACAAAGATAGTTGCAGAGACTTTGCATGTGAAGTTTAATGAATCTCCTATGGACAAGATTCCACAAAACCCTGTGGAGTATTTGATTTGGACATACTGCAATATGTTCCTTATCAACCTCCCGCTGTTGCAGATCATGTGGATAAATCATCTTCTGCAGCATGTCTTCCACCTGGTGGTATTGATGATGATGATGATAATATCAATAATCACCTATTCAAGTTTAGTGACCAACTGCCTGTGTCTGCTAAATTTGATGTTCCTGTAGCTTCAGCAGTTCCATCCACAACAAATGCTGATGAGATCTCTGATTCCTCTACATCTTTTGAGTTACCATCCAGTTCTTGGTTTCAAGAGTCTGCATCAACATCTGCTGCTGCTGAAGGTCCTACAAACACTTGCACAGATCTCATTGTTTATCAAGAACTGAAGAATCACCCATGTCTCAAATTATTGGTGATATCAATGCTGGAGTTTCAACAAGAAGTCAATTGTCTAACTTCTGCTTCTATGCTCTCTTCATCAGTCAGCTAGAGCCAAAGAACTATCATGTTGCTTTGAGAGACATGGATGGGTTTGAAGCCATGCAGCTTGAGCTACTTCAGTTCAAGAAACAGCAAGTGTGGGAACTGGTTCCTCTTCCCCCCTAAGTGTGCAATAGGCACTAAATGGGTGTTTAGGAATAAAACTGATGAAAATGGGCTTATTGTTAAGAACAAGGCTAGACTGGTTGTCCAGGGTTTTCACAAGAAGAAGGTATTGATTATGAAACCTTTGCCCCTGTAGCCAGACTAGAGGCAATTAGATTCTTTTTAGCCTATGCTGCATTCCACAATCTTAAAGTTTTTCAAATGGATGTCAAAAGTGCATTTTATATGGTAAAATAAAGGAAGAAGTTTATGTGTGTCAACCCCAGGTTTGAGGATAATAAACATCCTGAATGGGTGTATAAACTTGATAAGGCTCTTTATGGGTTGAAACAAGCTCCTAGAGCCTGGTATGAGACCTTTCCACTTTTCTTCTTAAGAATAATTTCACTAGAGGCTCCATTGATAAAACTTTGTTTATTAGAAGGTGGATCAGCATAAGCTACTTGTTCAGATTTATGTTGATGATATCATTTTTGCATCCTCTGATCCCCAGTTATTTGATGATTTTACAAAATTAATGAAAAAGAGGTTTGAAATGAGTGCAATGGGAGAAATACAGTTCTTTCTAGGCTTGCAAATTAACAAAAGGCTGATGGAACCTTTATTCATCAGTCAAAATATACAAAAGATCTTTTTATAAAGTTTGATTTACAAATGTAAGCCCTGTTCTACACCCATGTGCAACACCATACAACTGGATGCAGATCAGAAAGGTAAAGCTATTGATGAAACACTTTACAGATGTATGATTGGGTCCTTGATGTATTTAACAACTTCTAGACCAGATATCATGTTTGCTACTTGTGTCTGTGCCATATTTCAGGCTGCTCCTAAAGAGTCTCATTTGATTGCAGTCAAGAGAGTCTTTAGATATTTGCAAGGTACACAATCTCTAGGTTTATGGTATTCCACTGGACACTCTTGCAAATTAGTTGCTTTTTCAGATAGTGACTATGCAGGTGCAAGTTAACTAGAAAGTCAACTTCTGGTGGTTGTCAATTCCTAGGCAACTGTTTGATTTCTTGGCAGAGTAAGAACAAACATCTGTTGCTACATCAACTGCTGAAGCCGAGTACATTGCTGCTGCAAGTTGCACTTCTCAGGTACTCTGGCTTCAGAACCAACTTCTGGATTATGGCATTACAGAGACTAAGACTCCATTACTAATGGATAGTGCTTCAGCTCTGTGTATTGTCAAAATCCAGTCCAGCACTCTAGGACCAAACATATAGAGATCAGACATCACTTTATTCGGGATTGTTTTGAAAAAGGTCTGATTGATCGTAAGTTTGTGCCTAGTGCTGATGAGCTTGCAGATATTTTTACTAAGCCTTTGGATAGTTCTACTTTCCAAAACCTTGTGTTAAGGCTTGGTATGTTGCAGCTAGAATAAGTGATAACTACTGATGATCCAGTAAATAAGTACTAATGATCATTAGTGACCATATCACATATTGTACTGATTCTCTTACAACAATGATAAAGTAACACTAAGATGTAGTTGTAACTACTGATGTTGTCAAAACAGATAAGTACTGATGTCCTTTGAAACAACTGAAAATCAAAAAGGCTGATGAGTAAGTGTTGAGGACAGTATGAAACAGCTGAAAGGCTATGAATTGACGAAAACTACTGATGAGAACTCCTCTTCAGTTGTTTCTACAACTGTTGTTTCATCCTAAACAACTGATCAAAACCATGTCTTCAGTAGTTTCACAACTACTGATGACTAATACCAAGTTATCATTGTTTTCAAACATCTGAAGTCAAAACCATGGTCTTCAATAGTTTTATAACTGCTGATGCCTAAAACCACGACTTCAGTTGTTTCAACGTCTGAAAGGGTAATACCATGTCAACAGTCATTTTTAAAACTACTGATGACTAACACCAAACCCTTCAGTCATTTTAAACCCGTACCCTATAAATATCCCTGACCTAATCCTTCAGACCCTCATCTTCTTCAAATCTAACGTTCATATCTCCAAAACTTCTCTCTCATCAATGGCGACCATGCAGCTCAAACCGCGACACAACTGTGTAGCTTACCTCACCATTCGCCATTCTAGGCTAAGTTCGATAACGCAAGCAATGATCTTATGGTCCAGTCACCCTACAAAAAGCCTTTCTTCTCAATCCAATCCTTCATGCCGAATCCCTTAACCAGTTTTGGATGAACGTCACCCTCACCACTGGGGAGAACAACACAGAGTCTCTCCGGTCGGTCGTGAACAACCACCAAGTGGTCATCACTCCCGATATACTTCGTCAAACCTACACCTGGATGATGCCACTTTTCCTGCTGGATATCCAAAGGGCAACTGATTTATCCTTTGCCCACCATGGATATCAGGGAAACCTTAGTGCCTCCACCATACTGAAGAAACATTTCCATGATGCTGAACGTCTCATATTTCATATGGTAAATGTCTGTTTGGCTCCTAAGACTTCCTCTTCGGATCAAATGTCTACAAGGTGGCAGCAGGTACTATTCTCTATCCTTGAGCAACAGAACCTAAACTTCTCTGAAATCATTTTTCTGGAACTTAAGGACATGGCCTCAAAATCTATTTCTACCGCTGGATATTATATCCTCGGTTCATTATGGCCATAATAGAGAATCAGCTAAAAGTTGAGGGACTTGTTGGTCTCGGAGTCCCTTCAACGGCTGTATTGCTTGAAGTATACTCCAGGCACAACTCTGACCAAACATTGAAACAGGCTGCCAGGCTGCGAAAACCCACGCAGTTGGAACCCACAGCCACCACCTCCAGAACCAAAGTCCCTACTACACACCGAAATCCAAAAGCCAAAAAAGGCTACTCAGGGAGATGAGTCCCCTGAGGATGCCCCTGTACCACAAACACAGGAACCACACACTGGTCTTACCCCCCAGTTGTGACACTGACTCAACCAGCCACAGCCGCACCGGTATCCTCTCACAGGATCCTATTGCAACCAACATTGGGGAACCTACACTGCTGGACCTATCTCCCTGAGAGGGTTACCATTGAAGCGCACCATTCACCCCGGTGCAATCTGCTTCCAACCCAATCACCACATGCAACCGCCCCCAAAGTCCTACATTACTTGTTGCATAGGTACTGACTCAGTTGCACTCCTCACCCCCTCCCCAGATACCAATTACAACTGGGAATACTTCTACCATTGAGGGGAGGACCAAAGTGCAGCTGAGAACCCACAGCATAGGGGTTATAATGTTCCTTCTCCTAGTGTAGCAATGGAGATTGGAACTTCTGGTGCGGCTGCCACTTCTCCTGCTTCAGCATATGATCAGGTTGTAGTTGGTACCATTACTAAGACCTTACCAGAGGCAACTGCTGATGAAGGACAAAGTCCTGAGGCAGGAAGTCCCCAGTTCCAAGACAAAGGGGACATGCTACACTGAGCTACATTCAGTACATGTTCATCCTGATCCTATCAGGTGGTCAGGTGTTTCAGTAACTACTGATGATGACCTGGGCTTCTTTTACGATGTAATCGCCCAAAACACAATCCTGGAAGAGGAGGTGAGCAGACTCAAAGAGCTGCTTGCCAAAACTTCTAAGGAACAAAGACCATCTGCCTCTACCACCTCACAGATGGCTCCTTCATCCAAAGGTCTCACAAACACTGAGCCACTCCCAACACCTCAGCCACCTGCCTCTGCTTCTGGCACTATTTCTTAGGAACAGAACCCTCCTGAGCAAATAGTTGCTATCCTTCAAAATCCCTCCCTCTCATCACACCCATAATCACCGACATAGTGATCAAAGCCATTGATGAGAGGCTTTCCTTAGTATACAACCATTGATAGAGGAGGTTGTGGGCAAACAACTTTCTGGCAATCAACCCCTTGCAACCAATGCAACCAAAAAGGGGGGATTAAGTCCATGAAAGCAAAAAGAAAGAGGAGTACAGAGGAGAAAGAAAAGGAGAAAGAAACAGAAGGGATAGTAGTGGAAAAGGAGTTGGAGTTGAATGTGGAGACCGATAAAGAGAAGGAAAAAGAGAAAGCCTTGGAGCTACTGATAAAAGAGGCTGATGCCGAACACAGCAGATCAATGGACAACATCATTGATCAGCTGTTTAGGCAAGGCCATGACACCGATAAACTTGACTCTGAGATTCGACGATTAGAGATTGAAGAAATCCAGAATAGATGGGAACGTTATGAAGTGTTTGAAAGAGAAAGGCTTGAGATCATGATTAGATTTATTGCCAAATATCTTGGAAGATCAATGATCGAAATCAAAGCTTGGTCCAGGGACAGTATCTTGGCAATCACCACCAAGATCTGTTCGTCTGAAGCATATACTAAGGGACTTGTTATTGAAGCTTTGAATGAAGCGGGTGCTGGGAGCAGGACTGAGCTAGCCAAGCAATCAAAAGCCACACTCACCTTAAAAATGCTAGAACAGCCTGTCAACATTCCCACACCAAAACCACCCAAAACACACCCACCAAACCAACTCCCTTACCCTCAAAACCCATAGCCGATGATATACCCTTGAAGAAGATGAGAAGGGTATTGAGGCTAGAAGATGATGAAGAAGATGATGAAGATAGGCTGCCACTGTCAGCTGTGATTCAGTTGCCTAAGGCCACAAGTCACTCCTCAGCAATTACTCCTGAATTCCAAAGACAAATGGTTAAAGTGAAGCTAGAAGAAGAAGAGCTTCATAACAGCATGATGAGAATTGCTGAAGAGAGTTGACAAAGCTTATGCAGCCACATCTTCTATCATAAATATGAAGAAACAAGCCCTCAGACTTTACACTCTCAAGCATACCTTTCAATATTAAAAGGAAGAGTGATGATTTGGCCCCTGATCAGGGTGTCTCACAGAATTCATAAGAAAAACATACCTCAGAGATACATTGGCCAGGTGAAAAAGATCGCAGATGAAGTGATCTCTCTGGTCTTTGTAGTTTCACCCTGGGAAATCCTAGAGGACTTCAAGAAAGCCTATAAAGCTAATCTAACCCCTCAGAAGATGCTGGAAAACAAAATAGTGAAAAAGGGGTTAGTTTACAAGAGGCTTGAGGAAGTCAGGAAAAATGAGCTCCAGTTGTTCCTAGAGGATAATCACCCGGATGAGTTTGCTTACAAATAATAACAACTGTGGAGATAAAGAATGGGAAACAGGCCAAATACCTGTCTGAGTATTATGGGCCTGAATCATGTTTGAAGGAGGTGCTGCAGCTAACCATGGAGGAACAAATCACCTTCCTTGAGGCCTACACAAGAGAGTCGTACAGACTCATCATGGGGAAATAGATCTCATGAATGGGGTAACAACTCTGTGTCCAATTCCCCAAACAGAGTTCCCATTCATACTTTGCCAAACAAATCTTGAGACTTCTTCCCTGGCTGGTGCTTAAAAAATGGTCGCTTCTGAGCTGATCTAGAAGACAAAAAGACCAACATTTCTGCCATAATAAGTGGGACAACTCTAATAAGTTTAGAGGTTTTGGATGCATTGGTTCAGGGGGAGTTTGTTGGACCAAAAGAACCAATGACCTGATCAGAAAAAACTCTAAGTCCCACAGACATCACAACAACTGCTGAAGACTTGATCAGCTGTTTGACAAAGTCTGAAGACTGCAACAGCTAAAGAACTAAAGTACTGAAGAACAACAGCTGAAGATCTAAAGTGCTGAAGACTTCAACAGCTGAAGACTAAAGTACTGAAAACAACAGCTGAAGTTCTAAAGTGCTGAAGACTTCAACAGCTGAAGACTAAAGTACTGAAGTACAACAGCTGAAGTATAAAGACTGAAGACATCAGCTGATGACAACAGCTGAAGCTCAAGTACAAGTACTGAAGCCTTCAGAGTTTGTTACAACAGCTGAAGAAGCATTCTTCAGTTGTTGTGATGGTTTACCTTTTAGTAGTTTTCTTTGTTTCGGTATTTGTAAAACAACTGAAGAGTATGTTCTTTAGTTGTTATAGTTTCAGTAGTTTCTTTTCAGTAGTTGTAATAATAGTTAACACTTAACATTTTTGTAAGAAGATATCAGTTGTTTGACATATTCAGTAGTTGTGTTAACTATCAGCAGTTTGTAATAAATTTTGTTAGATGTCACTATCAAGTGACATCAGTAGACGTCACATCTTTTATATAAGAGGTGTTGAACTAATTGTAATTGTGACATTCCGTTACCACGAAATCGAATATTGAATGAAATATTATTTGTAGAATTCTCCGTCTATAACCGTTTTTCTTCTTACATTGAATATCTCTTTGTTCTTGTGAATTGGCTAATTCATTGTTAGAATTCCGCTGCTATACTCTCTAATCAATCAAACGTAGATCACTGATCCTAACAGCTGTGGTGACAACTTCTGAGAACTTGGTCTTCAAACTTTGTCTTCAGCAGTTGTCTTCAGACATTGTCTTTAGTCATTGTCTTCAGACTTCGCCTTCAGACTTTGTTTTCAGCTGTTGTCTTCAGACTTTGTCTTCAGCTGTTGTAGACCAATTCAGTTGTTTTGATGTCTATGGGACTTAAAGATTCTTCTAATCTGGCTCATTGGTTCTTTTGGTCCAATAAGATTTGAGCTAAGAAACCTTCAACCTACCTATCTCCAACTCCAGTGGTAACCAATCCAGCAAATGAAGCTTCTACTAGCACATCAATGAAAAATCATGTTGATGCCTCCAGAGTACCTTCAAATTCCATCTTAAAGGTATACAACTCAGAGGAAGGAGTTACAAATGTTGGAGAGCATGGTGGTCGTGACAGTGATCAGGTATTTCTTGATACTGATAACCACTCCATTGATGACAACATCAATGATGTCACACTCCTTGGATCAAGTTACCCTTGATAAGTGTACTGATATGGAGGGTGAATGTTGGACCAAAAAAAACAATGAGCCGGTTCAGAAAAACCTTTAAGTCCCACAGACGTCACAACAACTACTGAAGACCACAACAGCTGAAGACAATAGCTAATTACAAAGTCTGAACACAAGTGCTGAAGACAAAGTCTGAAGACACAATGCTGAAGACAAAGTCTGAAGACACAAGTGCTGAAGACAAAGTCTGAAGACACAGTGCTGAAGACAAAGTCTGAAGACACAAGTGCTGAAGACAAAGTCTGAAGACACAAGTGCTGAAGACAAAGTCTGAAGACACAAGTGCTGAAGACAAAGTCTGAAGACACAAGTGCTGAAGACAAAGTTTGAAGACACAAGTGCTGAAGACAAAGTCTGAAGACATAAGTGCTGAAGACAAAGTCTGAAGACACAAGTGCTGAAGACAAAGTCTGAAGACACAAGTGCTGAAGACCAAAGTATCAGACTACAGCTGAAGAGGTCTTCTTCAGTAGTTGTGATGGTTTACCTTTCAGTAGTTTTCTTAGTTTCAGTATTTGTAAAACAACTGAAGAGTATGTTCTTCAGTTGTTATAGTTTCAGTAGTTTCTTTTCAGTAGTTGTAATAATAGTTAACACTTAGCATTTTTGTAAGAAGATGTCAGCTGTTTGACATCTTCAGTAGTTGTGTTAACTATCAGTAGTTTGTGATAAATTCTGTTAGATGTCACTATCAAGTGACATCAGCAGACGTCATATCTCTTATATAAGAGGTGTTGACCTAATTGTAATTGTGACATTCCGTTACCACGAAATCGAATATTGAATGAAATATTATTTGCAGAATTCTCCGTCTATAACCGTTTTTGTTCTTACATTGAATATCTCTTTGTTCTTGTCAATTGGCTAATTCATTGTTAGAATTCCGCTGCTATACTCTCTAATCAATCAAACGTAGATCACTGATCCTAACAGCTGTGGTGACAACTTCTGAGAACTTAGTCTTCAGACTTTGTCTTCAGCAGTTGGCTTCAGACATTGTCTTTAGCCTTTGTCTTCAGAACTTCCCTTCAGACTTTGTTTTCAGCTGTTGTCTTCAGACTTTGTCTTCAGTTTTGTAGACCACTTCAGTTGTTTTGATGTCTGTGGGACTTAAAGATTTTTCTAATCTGGCTCATTGGTTCTTTTGGTCCAATAAGATTTGAGTTAAGAAGACCTTCAACCTACATATCTTCAACTCAGTGGTAACCAATCCAGCAATGAGCTTCTACTAGCATATCAATGAAAATATGTTGATGCCTCTAGAGTACCTTCAATTCCATCTTAAAGGTACACACTCAGAGGGGAGTTACAAATGTTGGAGAGCATGGTGTTCGTTACAGTGATCAGGTATTTCTTGATGCTGATAACCACTCCATTGATGACAAAACAATGATGTCACACTCCTTGATCAAGTTAATCTTGATAATTGTACGATATGGAGGGTGACTGTTGGACCAAAAGAACCCATGAGCCGATCAGAAAAACCTTTAAGTCCCACAGACGTCACAACACTACTGAAGACCACAACAGCTGAAGACAATAGCTAATTACAAAGTCTGACACAATGCTCAAGACCAAGTCTAAAGACCAAGGCTGAAGACAAAGTCTGAAGACACAAGTGCTGAAGACAAAGTCTGAAGACCAGTTTGAAGACAAAGGGTGAAGACACAAGTGCTGAAGACAAGTCTGAAGACACAAGTGCTGAAGACAAAGTCTGAAGACAAAGTCTGAGACACAAGTGCTGAAGACAAAGTTTGAAGACACAAGTGCTGAAGACAAAGTCTGAAGACATAAGTGCTGAAGACAAAGTCTGAAGACACAGTGCTGAAGACAAAGTCTGAAGACAACAAGTGCTGAAGACCAAAGTATCAGACATTGTCACAACAGCTGAAGAGGTCTTCTTCAGTAGTTGTGATGGTTTACCTTTCAGTAGTTTTCTTAGTTTCAGTATTTGTAAAACTGAAAGTATGTTCTTCAGTTGTTATAGTTTCAGTAGTTTCTTTTCAGTAGTTGTAATAATAGTTAACACTTAGCATTTTTGTAAGAAGATGTCAGCTGTTTGACATCTTCAGTAGTTGTGTTAACTATCAGTAGTTGTGATAAATTCTGTTAGATGTCACTATCAAGTGACATCAGCAGACGTCACATCTCTTATATAAGAGGTGTTGACCTAATTGTAATTGTGACATTCCGTTACCACGAAAGCGAATATTGAATGAAATATATCTGCAGAATTCTCTCTATCTATAACCGTTTTTTTTCTTACATTGAATATCTTTTTGTTCTTGTGAATTGGCTAATTCATTGTTAGAATTCCGCTGCTATACTCTCTAATCAATCAAACGTAGATCACTGATCCTAACAAGTGGTATTAGAGCAGGTTAATTATTGATCGATCTAACAATTGATCATTGAAACTGCTAATTGATATCTATGTTTGATTGAATTAGCATATTTGCAAGAACTGGTTATAGATTATTGAATTTCTGACGCTTTCGTTAATTTATTTTGAGATCTCTCTTGGTTCAATTGGTTGTTGTGTTTTTGTTCTAAATCTGTTATAGCTTTATTGAAATTGACTGAATCTGAGATGACTACTCCCTCTAATGATCCTCACAATACCGGTTCCTCAACAAGCCCCCGATGCTGGTTAGGACCGAGTATAACATATGGCAGTGAAGAATGCTTCATCACCTGTCTGTTAACAGTTCAGGTTGTTGGACATCTGTGGTACATGGACCACATAAGCCTATGGTGAACAATCCGGAAACCAATCAAATGGTTCCGAAGAAGAAGGAACAATACTGTGATGAAGATCGGAAACTGTTTGAGATTGATGCTAAAGCCCATGGAATTCTGGCCACGACACTACCTAATGAAATCTATTCAGGGCTTATGCATCATGAAACTGCTCATGATCTCTGGAATGCCCTGAAGGAACAATTCAGTGGCACAGATGAGGTCTTAGCAAACAACAGAGAAATCCTTGCCCAACAATATGAGACATCTCTCATAGAAAGGGTGAGACACTAACTCAACAGTTTGAGCGTTTTTCTTGCTTGATCTCTGAGCTGAAAATGGTGAAACAGGAATACACCAACAGCCAGATGAATAACAGGTTCCTCAGATCACTGCCTGAGAGATGGGACACATACACTATTGTCCTACGCTCCAGTGCAAATCTGGATAGCCTATCTCTCACCCAACTTCATGGGAAACTGCTTACATTCGAAAGAGATATAGAGCAGAAACTGAAACTGTCCTCATCAGGAAAGCTCACTCATGACTTTGTACCAGGGAATACTGCCTGGTGGGTCATGAGTCAGAATATGCTGCATCTGAAAGCAATTATGATGAGCATATTGATTTCTCTTCAAATAGTTCTGATCTTGCATTTGTTGGTATTGAGAGTCATTCTGACAGTAATAGTGACAATCTATGCTTCATCATGGATGATTTGAAAGGAATAGCTGATGATGATCTAGAAGAGATGGATATTCTGAGCCAAATGGCATTGATTAATATCAGATCTCAGAAGTTCTACAAGAGAACTGGCAGGAAATTTCCTGGACTCTCTCGCAAAACCAAAGTTGGTTTTGACAAGAGTAAGTTGAGGTGTCACAAATGCCAAAGGCTGGGACACTTTGCAAGAGAGTGTAGATCAACTGGATCCAACTCTTCTGCACCCTTTGTGACTTTTCCTAGTACTAGTCCACAAAACAGAGGGCAACATTCTGCTGGTTTGGTCATCATTCACACCCCAGATCTCCTGCATACTTTGTCCCCCAGGGTCCAATGTCATATCCTGTTCCCTGCTATTACTTGCCTCAGTCTAATCCAGTTCAAGCTCCCATTTCATAACAATCACCTGCATTGCCTGAACCTCAACCTTCCCAATCTCATCAACAAATTCAACCTCAACAACACAGCTTCTTCACCCCAGGAGTTGTTGACTTGAGCAGTTTACCAGATGATTTGTCTGTCATGAACAATTGTTCACTGGTGCTGGTCAACATTGTGGTGACAGTCCCTTTGGAAATCTAGCTCTTATGGCTTTGGATTCTGCTGATACTTCATCCTCTAATGCCTCTACACCAAAGTTATCACAGGTATCCTCTGAGGCAAAAGCCAAACTATGTTCTTAATCATGCATAGCCGCATTTGCATCTATTAGAGAAGCAAATGTAGCTTTAATCAACAAGAACATTAAGCTAGAACAAATAATTTCCAAAAGCAAAGCTGAATTTGAGTCTGTGCTTAATGAGAAGAATGATGAGATTTACAAACTTAAATGCCAAATAACAGATGATAAGGCTAGGGAAGAGATACTTCTAGAGAAGTATAGAGATCTCAAGGATACACTTGCACTACACAGGTAGAGTGTGATCGATGGGTAAATTCTTGCAAGGGTTTTGAAATGCTTCTTAGTAAGCAATCTGCTTCCAATGTGAGTTTGGCATTGGTTATAATCACACTGCTCCACCTACAGATTTTACTCCCAGAGCAGAGGTCGAATCTGATGGTGAGAGCAATAACCAATCCATTTCATCATGTGATCTACTTTCTCATACAACACCATCAAAAGTAGAAGTCAGCACTAAGCCCTCTCAGAACCTATCAGCTGATGTTGATGGTTCCACTGCTGACACTCACATGATCAAAGAGTTGATCAACTCAGGAGTTAATTCTGAAAGTCCTGAAAGGACTGGAGAGCAAGATTTAACACCTGAAGTTCAAACTCCAACTACTTTCAGTACTGAAAAGAAGAATTGTCAGTAGAAAGAGTTTGAAGACTACTAAAGAGGAAGTCAAGAAAGCAAACAATGCTTTAAAGCACTGAAGAGCAAGTCTTCAGTAGTTTCATCCTCTTTAGTTGATGATCAACATAAGATGAAGAAGAAACCATGTGAAGTATGTGGCTTGTTCAATCATCTTACAGATGATTGTTGGTACAAAAGAGGATCCAAACTCAAACATAAAGAGGAAATTAAAGAGAAATGGTTAAAATGAAACTGAGTTTGACACCACATTTGTATCAGCAACATCAAATCCTGTAACCATTAAGTCCATAAAGAAATCCAAAAAGGAAGGGGTTAAACAGGTAACAACTGAGATTGCTCAAAAGAAGAAGGTGCAACATAGGAACTTATCAAACTCCAATGCCAATGTGTCTGATGAGCTGAAAGCTTTATCACAAAATCAGACACAGCTGGTTATGATGGTTCAACATCTATTGGGAAGAGTTAATCAATTAGATGTTTCCTATGTTGAAACCATAGAAAAGGAGGTCCAAGCCAAAGGATTCCTCTTCTTCACCATCTTCTTCCTCTCAGGCTGTTGTTTCTCATCAAACCTGTTAGTTTACCATCTGTTGATGAGAATAGGCCCAAAACCAAGAAGGTTTGGGTCTCCAAAACTAACCGATTGTTTATAATTGCAGGGTTCTTCAACATGCCAAAGTAGCATCTGGTATGTAGACAGTGGGGGATCTATGCACATGACTGGAAACAGCTCTCTTCTTCATGACTACTCTCAAGGAAAGAAGGGGTTTGTTTCTTTTGGCAATGATGCTAGGGGTTACATCATTGGAAAAGGCTTTGTCTCCAATGGAGAAATAAAGTTTGACGATTTAATCAGGTGGAAAATCTCAAGTACAATCTCTTGAGTGTCAGTCAAATGTGTGATAAATGCCATGTTGCTCTTTTCACCAGTCAGAACTGTAGGATTCTGTCATCCAAAGTTCTTTATTTGATTGATAAGGTGTTGGATGATCACACTCTCCTGAGAGCCAACAGGACAGGAAGAGTCTATGCCTTAGATCTTTCCAAGAAAATAGATCTCAGAGGCCATCCTTGCCTATTTTCCAAAGCCTCTCCTCAAGAATCTAAACTATGGCACAGAAGGCTGGGTCATGTTAATTTCAAAAACATGAATCAGCTGATTCACAATAGTTTAGTCAGAGGCTTACCAATAAAGGAGTTCCACTATGATGAAACCTGCACTGCTTGTTAAAAGGAAAACAGCATAAAGTCTCATTCCATCCTATTGAAGAGCCTAAGTCCACTGCCTGCTTGCAATTACTGCATATGGATCTATTTGGTCCTGTGAGAGTGATGAGCATGGCAAAAAAGAAATACTGTCTGGTAATTGTGGATGATTACTCCAGATTTGTATGGACTTTCTTTCTACATTCAAAGGATGAGGTTGCTCAGAAGATTATTCACTTGTGTTGTATGTTGAGAAGAAGTATTCCCTTCCAGTCAAGTGTATAAGGAGTGACAATGGAACTGAATTCAGAAACCATACACTTGATGACTTCTATCTTTCAAAGGGAATCAAAAAGCAGTTAGCATCCCACGGACTCCAGAACAAAATGGAGTAATGGAGAGGAAGACAGGACCCTAATTGAAGCTGCAAGGTCCATGTTGGCTGACTCTGGTTTGCCACTGACCTTTTGGGCTGAAGCTGTTAACACAGCTTGCTATGTGCAGATAGAGCCTTAGTAAATCAGAGGATGATGAAGACTCCATATGAAGTTCTCCATCACTTGGCTCCTCTAATTTCATTTTTCAAAGCATTTGGTGTCCCTGTTATATCAACACAAAGGATCAACTCCAAAAATTTGATCCTAAGGTGGATGCAGGGTATTTTGTTGGTTATTCATCTACTTGCAAGGCATACAGAGTCTTCAACTGCAGAACAAGATAGTTTAAGAGACTTTGCATGTGAAGTTTAATGAATCTCCTATGGACAAGATTCCACAAAACCCTGTGGAGTTGTTTGATTTGGACATACTGCAATATGTTCCTTATCAACCTCCAGCTGTTGCAGATAATGTGGATAAATCATCTTCTGCAGCATGTCTTCCACCTGGTGGTATTGATGATGATGATGATAATATCAATACTCACCTATTCAAGTTTAGTGACCATGCCTGTGTCTGCTAAATTTGATGTTCTGTAGCTTCAGCAGTTCCATCCACAACAAATGCTGATGAGATCTCTGATTCCTCTACATCTTTTGAGTTACCATCTAATTCTTGTTTTAAGAGTCTGCATCAACATCTGCTGCTGCTGAAGGTCCTACAAACACTTGCACAGATCTCATTGTTTATCAAGAACTGAAGAATCACCCAATGTCTCAAATTATTGGTGATATCAATGCTGGAGTTTCAACAAGAAGTCATTGTCTAACTTCTGCTTCTATGCTCTCTTCATCAGTCAGCTAGAGCCAAGAACTATCATGTTGCTTTGAGAGACAATGGATGGGTTGAAGCCATGCAGCTTGAGCTACTTCAGTTCAAGAAACAACAAGTGTGGGAACTGGTTCCTCTTCCCCCAGGTAAGGGTGCAATAGGCACTAAATGGGTGTTTAGGAATAAAACTGATGAAAATGGGCTTATTGTTAAGAACAAGGCTAGACTGGTTGTACAGGGGTTTTCACAAGAAGAAGGTATTGATTATGATGAAACCTTTGCCCACTAGAGGCAATTAGATTGTTTTTAGCCTATGCTGCATTCCACAATCTTAAAGTTTTTCAAATGGATGTCAAAAGTGCATTTTTATATGGTAAAATAAAGGAAGAAGTTTATGTGTGTCAACCACCAGGTTTTGAGGATAATAACCATCCTGAATGGGTGTATAAACTGATAAGGCTCTTTATGGTTGAAACAAGCTCCTAGAGCCTGGTATGAGACACTTTCCACTTTTCTTCTTAAGAATAATTTCACTAGAGGCTCCATTGATAAACATTGTTTACTAAGAAGGTGGATCAACATAAGCTACTTGTTCAGATTTATGTTGATGATATCATTTTTGCATCCTCTGATCCCCAGTTGTGTGATGATTTTACAACATTAATGAAAAAGAGGATTGAAATGAGTGCAATGGGAGAATTACAGTTCTTTCTAGGCTTGCAAATTAAACAAAAGGCTGATGGAATCTTTATTCATCAGTCAAAATATACAAAAGATCTTTTCAATAAGTTTGATTTACAAACTGTAAGCCCTGTTCTACTCCCATGTGCAACACCATACAACTGGATGTAGATCAGAAAGGTAAAGCTGTTGATGAAACACTTTACAGATGTATAATTGGGTCCTTGATGTATTTAACAGCTTCTAGACCAGATATCATGTTTGCTACTTGTGTCTGTGCCAGATTTCAGGCTGCTCCTAAAGAGTCTCATTTGATTGCAGTCAAGAGAGTCTTTAGATATTTGCAAGGTACACAATCTCTAGGTTTATGGTATTCCACTGGACACTCTTGCAAATTATTGCTTTTTCAGATAGTGACTATGCAGGGTGCAAGTTAACTAGAAAGTCAACTTCTGGTGGTTGTCAATTCCTAGGCAACTGTTTGATTTCTTGGCAGAGTAAGAAACAAACATCTGTTGCTGCATCAACTGCTGAAGCCGAGTACATTGCTGCTGCAAGTTGCTCTTCTCAGGTACTCTGGCTTCAGAACAACTTCTGGATTATGGCATTACAGAGACTAAGACTCCATTATTAATGGATAGTGCTTCAGCTCTGTGTATTGTCAAAAATCCAGTCCAGCACTCTAGACCAAACATATAGAGATCAGACATCACTTTATTCGGGATTGTTTTGAAAAAGGTCTGATTGATCCTAAGTTTGTGCCTAGTGCTGATGAGCTTGCAGATATTTTTACTAAGCCTTTGGATAGTTCTACTTTCCAAAACCTTGTAATAAGGCTTGGTATGCTGTAGCTAGAATAAGTGATACCTACTGATGATCTCAGTAATAAGTACTAATGATCATTAGTGACCATATCACATATTGTACTGCTTCTGTTACAACAACTGATAAAGTAACAACTACTGATGTAGTTGTAACTACTGATGTTGTCAAAACAGATAAGTACTGATGTCCTATGAAACAACTGAAAACAGCAAAAAGGCTGATGAGTAAGTGTTGAGGACAGTATGAAATAGCTGAAAGGCTACGAATTGACGAAAACTACCGAAGAGAACTTTCTCTTCAGTTGTTTCTACAACTGTTGTTTCATCCTAAACAACTGATGACAAAACCATGTCTTCAGTAGTTTCACAACTACTAATGACTAATACCAAGTCATCAGCTGTTTACAACAACTGATGACAAAACCATGTCTTTAGTAGTTTCACAACTACTGATGACTTATACCAAGTTATCAATTGTTTTCATAAATCTGAAGTCAAAACCATGGTCTTTAGTAGTTTTATACTGCTGATGCCTAAAACCACGACTTCAGCTGTTTCAACGTCTGAAAGGGTAATACCATGTCAACAGTCGTTTTAAAACTACTGATGACTACCACACCAACCCTTCAGTCGTTTTCTAACCCGTACCCTATAAATATCCGACCTATTCCTTCAGAGCCTCATCTTCTTCAAACCTAACGTTCATCTCTCCAAAACTTCTCTCTCAATAATGGCGCCCATGCAGCTCAAACCGTGACACAACTGTGTAGCTTACCTCACAAATCGCCATTCTGGCTAAGTTCGATAATGCTATTGATCTTATGGTCCAGTCACCCTACAAAACGGCCTTTCTTCTCAATCCAATCCTTCATGCCGAGTCCCTTAACCAGTTTTGGATAAACATCACCCTCACCACTGGGGAGAACAACATATAGTCTCTCCGTTGGTCGTGAACAACCACCAAGTGGTCATCACTCCCGATATACTTCGTCAAACAACCCTACACCTGGATGATGCCACTTTTCCTGCTGGATATCCAAAGGGCGCAACTGATTTATCCTTTGCCCACCATGGATATCAGGGAAACCTTAGTGCCTCCACCATACTGAAGAACATTTCCGTGATGCTGAACGTCTCATATTTCACATGGTAAATGTCTGTTTGGCTCCTAAGACTTCCTCTTGGGATCAATGTCTACAAGGTGGCAGCAGGTACTATCTCTATCCTTGAGCAACAGAACCTAAACTTCTCTGAAATAATTTTTCTGGAACTTAAGGACATGGCCTCAAAATCTATTTCTAACCGCTGGATATTATATCCTCGGTTCATTATGGCCATAATAGAGAATCAGCTAAAGGGAGGGACTTGTTGGTCTCGGAGTCCCTGCTATGGTTTTATTGCCTGAAGTATACTCCCGGCCAACTCTGACCAATCACTCAAATGGCTGCCAAGCTACGCAAACCCACGCAGCTGGAACCCATAGCCACCACCTCCAAATCAAAAGTCCCCACCAAACCCACTAAAAAGAAAACCAAAAGGCTACTCAGGGAAATGAGTCCCCTGAGGATGCCCCTGCAACACAAACGCAGGCTATATCCACGGTTTATAACCCCCTAGTGGATATAAGGACTCTCCCCCAGCCACAGCCGCTCAGGATTCCTCTCAAAAGGAGCCTGCAGCAACCACAGAAGGGTACCCACCAATCTGGGATCTTCCTCATTGAGGAGATTGCCATTGAAGAGCACCATTCTCCCCAGGTGCACATGCTTTTACCCCATCTCCCATGCAACCGCCCCCAAAGTCCCCCCTTATCATTGCAAACGTGCTGACTCAGCTGCATGCCTCTCCTCCTCCCCAACCACCACCACAAAGGGAGAACCACAGCTAATGAGGACGAGGATCACCATGCTTGTGACAACCCATAGCACCGGGTTTAAATGTTCTATCTCCTTGTGGATATGGAGACCAGAACATCTGGTGAGGCTACCACCTCTTCTGAATCAGCATATGATCAGACTGAGGATGGTAACATTCCTAAGACCTCACCAGAGGCAACAGCTGATGAAGGACAAAGTCCTCAAACTGAAGTCCCCAGTTCCAAGACAAAGGGGCACATGCTAGAACTGGTCTACACCCAGTGCATGTACATCCTGCTACAAGCAGGAGGTCAGGTGATTCAGCATCTGCTGATGATGACCTGGGCTTCTTTTATGACGTTCTTGCCCAGAACACAATCCTAGAGGAGGAAGTCAGTAGGCTGAAAAACTACTTGACCAACTCTCTCAAGGAGAAAGCCATCTCCACCACATTAACCCAACAGATGGCACCTTCCTCTAAAGGTCCCTTAAACACACGGCCACTACAAAATTCTCAGCCACCTGCCTCTCTTTCTGGCACCATTTCTCAGGACCAAAACCCCCTGAGCAAATGGATGCTATCCCTCAAAATCCCCTATCTCTCATCACACCACAGCTAACCGAATTTGTTATTAAAACTGTTGATGAGAGACTTTCTACTGTCTTACAACCTCTGGTGGAGGATGTACTGTGCCAACAACTTTCTGCTACTCAATCCCTTGCAACCAATGCACCCAAAAAGGGGTAGAGTTCAGCAGTGAAAGCTAAAAGAGAGGATGGAGAAGGAGAGAGAGAAAGAGAAAGACAAAGAGGTGGAAAAAGAGAAGGATTGTGTGTATGAGGCCGAAAAGAGAAGGAGAATATGATTGAGAAGGGAGCTGAAATTGAAAAGTACATGAAAGTCAAAAAGATTTTCATGTCACAAACAAGAAAAAGAAGAGTGCTGAGAAAGAGAAGAACTTGAACGAAATGGTTAAAGAGGCTGATGCTGAACACAGCAGATCAATGGACAATATCATTGATCAGCTGTTTAGGGCAAGGTTTCGACACTGAAAAGCTGGATTCTGAAATAAGAAGATTAGAGATCGAAGAGATCCAACAAAGATGGGCCAGCTACAGCACTATGGATAGAGAGAGACTTGAAATCATGATCAGATTCATCAGCAAATACCTTGGGAGATCATTGATCGAAGTTAAATCATGGACCAGGGACAGCATCTGGCCATACCTCCAAGATCTGTTCATCTGAGGCATACACTAAAGGGTTAGTAGTCGAAGCTTTGAATGAAGCAGGAGCAGGGAGCAGACTGAGCTAGCCAAATACTCAAAAGCAACACTCACCTCCAAAATGCTAACTCAGCCTGTCAACATTCCCTCTCCAAAACAACCACAACCACAACCCACAAAACCAACTCCTTACCATCTAAACCAATAGCCGATGATGGCACCTAAAAGAAGAAGGGAATGGTGTTGGAGGCTAGAAGAAGAAGAAGAATAGGATGATGTGGTGCAAGAAGATAGGCTGCCTCTGTCTGCAATCCTAACATTGGCTAAAGCCAAACCCATGCCCATCACTCCCACCTCACATATGGAAGCTGTGAGAGTAAGGATTGAAGAACAGCAGCAAAAGCTTCATGATGATGAAATGCTGAAAAGCATTGACAAAACTTAAGCTGCTTCGTCATCAATAATAAGTATGAAGAAGAAGCTCTGAGTTGTACACCCTGCCAACACATTTCAATATCAGAAGGAAAAGGTGAGAGTATGGCCAGATCCTTGGTGGCTCACAGGATTGTAAAGAAAGACATTCCTTCGAGATACAAGGGCCAAGTCAAAGGATCGTAGATGAAGAGATCACAGTGGTCCTTGTAGTACACCCTGGGAGATTGTAGAAGACTTCAAGAAGGCCTATGAGACTACAACCACCCCAAAAGATGTTAGAGAACAGAATTATTAAAAAGGGGTCAGTCTACAAGAGGTTGAGAACTTCAAACAAAATGAGCTCAGTCTGTTACTTGAAGGGACTCATCCTAATGAGTTTGCATACAAACAGATTACAACAGTTGAGCTCAAAATGGTAAACAGGCCAAGTACATCTCAAGCTGTATGTGCGTGAAGGATTGTTTGATGGTGAAGCCGAGAACCTGACCATGGAAGACAAATTATGTTTCTCAGAGCATACACCAGAGAATCCTACAAGCTTATACATGGGAAGTGAGTCTCATAGATGGGGGAACAGCTTAGTGTCCAATTCCCCAATACAAAGCTCCCATCCATACATTGCCAACCAAATCTTCAGAGACTCATTTCCAGGCCAGTGCTTATATGGGTCATCTTCTCAACTAATCAAGAAGGAAAAAGACCAACCAATCTGCCAACAATAAGTGGGACCTCAATAAAGTTAAAGGTTTTGGCTGCATTGGTTCAGGGGGAGTTTGTTGGACCAAAAGAACCAATGAGTCGGATCAGAAAAACCTTTAAGTCCCACAGACGTCACAACAACTACTGAAGACCACAACAGCTGATTACAAGTCTGAACACAAGTGCTGAAGACAAAGTCTGAAGACACAAGTGCTGAAGACAAAGTCTGAAGACACAAGTGCTGAAGACAAAGTTGAAGACACAAGTGCTGAAGACAAAGTCTGAAGACACAAGTGCTGAAGACAAAGTCTGAAGACACAAGTGCTGAAGACAAAGTGAAGACATAAGTGCTGAAGACAAAGTCTGAAGACACAAGTGCTGAAGACAAAGTCTGAAGACACAAGTGCTAAGACAAAGTCTGAAGACACAAGTGCTGAAGACAAAGTCTGAAGACACAAGTGCTGAAGACAAAGTCTGAAGACACAAGTGCTGATGACCAAAGTATCAGACGTTGTCACAACAGCTGAAGAGGCCTTCTTCAGTAGTTGTGATGGTTTACCTTTTAATAGTTTTCTTTGTTTCAGTATTTGTAAAACAACTGAAGAGTATGTTCTTCAGTTGTTATAGTTTCAGTAGTTTCTTTTCAGTAGTTGTAATAATAGTTAACACTTAGCATTTTTGTAAGAAGATGTCAGCTGTTTGACATCTTCAGTAGTTGTGTTAACTATCAGTAGTTGTGATAATTCTGTTAGATGTCACTATCAAGTGACATAGCAGACATCACATCTCTTATATAAGAGGTGTTGACCTAATTGTAATTGTGACATTCCGTTACCACGAAAGCGAATATTGAATGAAATATATCTGCAGAACTCTCTCTATCTATAACCGTTTTTGTTCTTACATTGAATATCTCTTTGTTCTTGTGAATTGGCTAATTCATTGTTAGAATTCAGCTGCTATACTCTCTAATCAATCAAACGTAGATCACTGATCCTAACAGTGAATCCTCACTGCCAAGTCTGAATTTATCTAATTTAGATCTGTCTAAGCAACTTGTTGTGATCCCTCAGCTAAGGATCCATAAGTCTCACCGTAGAACAAACATCATTGGAGATGTTGATTCAGGGTAAGAACAAGTGGACAAACCCATGATGCAAATGTTTGTCTTCACTCTTGTTTCCTGTCCCAGATAGAGCCAAAGAAAATGATAAAGCTCTAAAGGATGTTAGTTGGGTTGAAGTTATGCAAGAGGAGTTGCTTCAAATCAAAAGGCAGAAGGTTAGAACCTATGTCCTCTTCCTTATGGGAAGGCTACTATAGAACCAAATGGGTGTTTAGAAATAAGAAAGATGATAGAGGACTTTTCATTAAAAACAAGGCCAGACTTGTTGTCCAAGGATATACTCAAGAAGAAGGAATTGACTAGGACAAATGTCTTTGCTCTTGTAACTAGACTTGAAGTTGTCAGGATATTCCTAGCTTTTGCTGCATCTAAGAACTTTAAGGTTTACCAGCTTGATGTCAAGTGTGCTTTTCTTTATGGGGTGATTGATGAAGAGGTGTATATCAACAATCACCTCAGTTTGTAGATCCTGACCATCCGATTATGCCTGCAGGCTTGATAAAGCTCTTTATGGGCTGCACCAGCACCAAGGAAGTGGTGTGGGACCCTATCATAGTATCTCTATCAGCATGGCTACAAGAGGGGTACTATTGATAGAACTTTCTTCATCAAAGGAAAAGGAGATGACATTATTCTAGCTCAAGTATATATGGATGACATTATCTTTGGGTCAACTAATTCAAAGCACTGCAAAGACTTTGAAAAGCTGATGAAAGACAAGTTTGAAATAAATGCCATAGGGGAACTCAATTTTTTTCTAGGAATTCAAATGAAGCAAGTTGATAATGACATCTTCATAGGTCAGTCTAAGTATGTTTAGGACATACTTCAAAGATTCAACATGACTGATTGTAAGGTTGCTAAGACACCCATAGCTAGAAACCACTCCCTTGGGCCTGATCTGAGGGGGAGTGTGTTGATGAGCATCTATTGGTCTCTTATGTACTTCACTACTAACAGGCCTGATATCATGTTTGCTACATGCATCTATGCAAGATATCAAGCCAACCCCAAGATGTCACACCTAATCATTGTCAAAAGAATTCTAAGATATATCAAAGGTGCTCCATCACTTGACCTTTGGTATCCAAAGAACTCTGACTTTATACAGATAGTGACTATGGTGACTACAATATGACTGCAAAGTCTACATCAGGGGGATATCAATTTCTGCATCAATGTAAGAACATCATGTGGAAGGATAGTCTCCTTGTAATGTAAGAAACAATCATGTGTGTCTGCATCAACTTCTGAGGTGAATACATTGCTGCTACAAGCTATTGTGCTAAAGTACTTGGATTCAAAATGAGATGCTGCCCTATGGATTCAACTTCAAGGAGACTTCCATCCACATAGACAACAATAATGCTATCTCAATCACAAAAATCCTATGCAGCACTCAAGGACAAACCACATCAATATTAGGTATCATTTAATAGAGATAAATTTGAGAAGGGATTAATCAAACTTGTCAAAGTTACACAAATGAACATATGATGATTTGTTCACCATAGCTTTTGATGAACAAAGATTCCAATATCTTGTATTAGCTATTGGGATGATTAACTTTGAGTAGCTTTTCTTAAAACTTAATCATATTATTTCTAAAACCTTTATGTCCTAAGTTGTCTATTTTTATCACCTTCATAAGCCCTTTGTTCTCTTTGGAAGTAAAATATTTTTAAAAGACATTAATTAGATTTTCGAAATTTTGATATCTTTAGAAAATTTAAAGTTACCTTCAGAAGAAACTTATGTCTTAGCAAACAAATATCTACTTAAGTCAATTTACCTTTGGAAGAAAATTTTGAAATATCTTCCGAAGCTTAAAATCAACTTAAGGATTTGTATGTTTTATAAGAACAGTTTTCTTCCGAAAGCAAATTTCTCTTACGAAGCAAAATTCTCAAAAATCTTTGAAATATCTTCTGAAGTCAATTTGCCTTCGGAGCTTTCCTTCAAGAACTTCCAAAGCAAAATATCCTTTGGAAGATTTCTCGACCTCCAAGAAAACTACATTTTTGGGCAAAAGAAAACTACTTTTCAAAGGTGGGACCGACTTTCGGATTTCAAAGTTTATCCTCTTTCATTAAATTTGTTTCAGATCGTTTTCACATCTAAACCCAATGGTTCCCCTTTTTCATTATCTTCTTTATCTACATTTTCTCTAACCTAAATTCACCTAAACAGCCTTTGTTCTTCATTATCCTTTACCCTTAAGCTTCTCAAAATGGCCAATCTTGTAAGGCCCCGATCCTATGACGCTTACAGTGGTCAATCATCGCACATAAAACATATAATTACATTAACTTTACAAAAATCATGCAGTGGAAACACTTTAAACACTTTTGGCAAAATAATACATCGTTCATCACAAAATATAGTTTGTTCGTATTACAATGCAAAAACATTATACAAAAGAATGCCATCCAAAAATGCCAAGTAGCTGCCCCGCGCCATCCTCAGCAATGCTCACCTGCGAACTAGAAAATGCATAAAAAGTCAGTGTTGCTGAGTGAGTTCTAGTTTTATAAAAACATTGCATGACCTTCCATTCGTTAAAACATTTTAATTACTATCGCACATGATCAGACATCGTACATAACCCCCTCTAGAGCACCAAGCAATTCATACATTTATTATCATTCACTTCTATCATTCACTTCTATCTAGGTCCTGTCATGTACTTAACCCCCTCTAGAGCACCAAGCAATTCATCTTGGTTAAGAGACAAGGACCCCATATCGCACGTATGGAGTGGTCACTAGGGCAGACTCCCCCTGTGTGTTATATACCACACAGTAATTAGGAAATCGCACATATTGGAGCAGTCACCAAGACTGAACTCTTACGGTGTGTTTGAACCCTTATGAGTTAGCCAAAATCGCACGCTGTAGACACACACAGTTGAGCTAACAACTCTCAACGAGTTGTGAACCTCCTTTCATTGCTTGCAAGGCTTTTCATTCGTTCCTTCATTATGTTCAACTTTCATTATCTTAAATCTTTCACTTCGTTAAGATAATACTTTACGTTCATTATCAATATCACACCACGTAAAGTCACCTCATCATACGTAATAAGGAACATAAGAAAACATATCATGCATAACATACATAGCATACATAATCAGCATACATCAACATCATCGTACATAGCATCAATCATACATCATCTTAAACACCATGAATCGTACATTCACATACTTAAACATATGCATATCAAGCATAAATCATCATAAAACATAACTGACCCGCCACGGAACAACGGGGTCCTAGGGGCGGCAGCCCCTGGCTGGGGCCGAGGTACCAGGTCATGGAGAAAATTTTTTACTTTAACACTTTTATATAGCACATCTCATCATAGAAAAATTGATCTTTCTCTTAAAAACTCTTAAAATCTTGGTTATTTAAATCATATATTTAGTATGCATGTCCAGCCCCAAACTAGTTTAAAACCTTTAAATAGGGGATTTAGAACTCAACTGTACTCGATGAGTAGCTTCTCAATCAAGCTTTCAAAGTAGGGGTTACACTACACAACCTGCAGATAAGTTAACACTCAAAGGAGTTAATTTCTACCTAATTTCGCTACTAATTTCGCTGCTAGACCAGCAGCTTCGCTGCTAGTTTCCCCAGCAGTTTCGTTGCTAGTTTCGCCAGCATCTTCACTAGTAATTTCGCTGGCATCTTCGTTGTCAGTTTCGGTGCTAGTTTCGCCCAACTTTTGTTGCATAATCATGTCTACGAAACTACCTGCGACACTATAGTTTCACAGAAAGATCCACAGTTTCACTGGACGAGTACCTAATTTCGCTGGATGAATGCCCAGTTTCGCAGAACGGGCTGAAAATTATGAACAACCCATTTTTGACCCGATACTTCAATCTTCTACACCCAAACCCTTGTTTTATCACCCAATAATCTTTATCTAAGCTTCTTACATGTTTTCTTACATAAAAAGATGAGTTTTGGGCGAATCTTTGCCAGATTTAAAAACCCAAACCCTAGAATCCGGGTTTACATCAAAAGCAACGATTAAATGATGTTTCTTACCTGGATTCTTGGTGTTTTCTTGTTGTTTGGATGCCCACGAACACTGATCTTCAATCCCAAGAGCAACCGAGCCTTGAATCTTCAATTTTCTCTACATTCTCTCTCTACTCTCTCTATTCTCTCTCTCTAGAACTACAGTGTTGAGTTGCGATTGAGAGTTGCTCAAGCTGATCCATTTATATATACCGGTCGTTCTAGGCCTAAACTCACCAAACACATAACCGTGAAGTCTACTAGGTCTATAGCCCACATCCATCTTATTTTCATTAAATGATCCGTCTAAGCTCATTATTATTATTTGGCTCGCTTAGACATTATTCGGGGCATTACAAATCTAAACCTCTGAAACAATCCGGATTCTCCATGCAACTTCACAAGCAACACAACGAGGTTGCTCTATTGAACTCTAAGAAAGATGATAGTTTCTTAGAGATTTGCCGTTTTCTGACTCTATCAAACTACTTCACCTCCCTTACCATTTATCCTACTCTATATAAGGATCACTTGCTTGAATATTGGAAGACCTGCCAAGAGGTCAATATGGATGGGGAGAAGGCATTGTCTACCACAATACGGTCATCATCAACAATCATCTTCAGCTGGATGATGAAGAAAGTGAGTTGTTCTTTCCAAAAGAAGCTGTAAATCATTCCTTTGAGAAGATGGGCTATGAGGGAGATTTCTTTGTAAAGACCTTCTACGAAAAAGAAGATCTCACCCTAGTGGAAATACCTACTTCATGTGGTTATCCACAGCTTGTCCAACAAGCATGGAGGGTGGGACCAGATTTATGAAAATCTCCCCTTCATAGTGCATGGAATGGTTTAGGAGATCAAGTTTAGGTACTCTCAGTTTGTTTATACAATTTACTTGCTAACTTAGACTCCTTAAAGTATTATATGTTTCCTAGATATGTTCAATACATTCTCAACTATGAACTAGGCTCACAGTTGAGGGAAACAGGTAGTATCCTTAAATTGTGATAGATAAAGCCCAACATCTTTAAAATTTGGAAAAGACAATTGTTGGCTTCTCAGGGGTAGAAACAGTCCTTGTCCCCAAAATGTTAAAGCGCATTGCTCAAGGTGACAACCTAGCAACACAAGCTAGTGTCGAACCCACACCTTGTACCTCTCAACCACCAAAAAGACCTCAAATCACCCACACTTACAAAAGAAAATCCAAACAAATCCCTGCTCAAGCTATTGAGTCTGTGCAGGCCCCCATATACTTACCCATATGGGAGGAAGTGGATACTTGAGCTCTCACTTCTCCTGAGGAGCAAACCACTCCCATTACTTCAAAGATCAGTGCCGAGGTTCCTCATGCTCAGCCTGATGAGCTCACAAGCCAACTGCCTTAAGTCCACTCTGAGTCTCAACACTCAAGTGAACAACCTTTAGGGGAAAGTTACCATCCCCAACCTCTAGACATAATCACCAATCCCAAACCTTGACTTCTATACTGATGAAGATTTAGGTTTGAGTAAGTACCATGAGTCTCTCTACTCCTCCCCTACTCAAAGGGAGATGAGTGCTCCTAAGTCACCTATGTCTAACCATATCAATCACCCGTCAATGAGGTTGATACTTTTGAACCTATTCAGGATATCCATATGGAAGAGGCTCTCACTTCAGCAAGTGATTACATCATTAAGACTTCAACCATGGCAACTCAGCCCATTGACTCTTCAACTGAAGTTGTCATTGAGCAAAGGAAAACTAGCAGCCGAGAACTTCATGCTGGTGGTGAGAGAGAAGACTTTGGTCCAATTCTCTCATTCCCCCATGATTCTTCTGATGAAGATGAGGGGAATCTGAGGCTAAAGGTGCAAAAACTATGACAAAGATGCACCTAGCTAGTCTCATAGGTTAGTCATCTTGAATCTCAGGTGACTATCTTGCAAAATAGGGCCAATAATCAACACTTGAGATATCTTATCTTAAGAAAAAACTAGTTGGGAGACCTTTAAGAAGAGCTCAACCAAGAACAAAAGAACCTATGAATGTGGTTGATCTAACCTCTAGCTCACCTATGCAAGTGGGTGATGCTACCAAAAAGGGGGAGAAAGTAATCACAAATGCAGAACCTGGGAGTTCTTCACAGAGCATGAGGACTCACCATCTTCACTTGCAACTGTCCATACTCATCGACTTCCTCAATTTCACATTGATGTGGAATCAATAGACTCCTTTATTCAAAGTCTTTTTAAGGAAGGTATACCAAGGGTAGTATCATCTCCACCTCAAGGAACTTCTAACTATATCACAGGGTGGATATATGATACAAATAGAAGAGCCCTTATTCTTCATAGAGTTCAAGGCCAACAAGAAGTTTTCAATTTTCAAACCTTGAACTACTATGAGGTCTTGACCTGATCAACATGGCACTTATCAATCCAAGCCAATCTAGACAAGCTGACAGGCTGGCACAAAGGTTTCAAGACAAAATTACGGAAGAGTTTAGTCTCAGAAGGAGAAAGAGGCAATTAGGTAATTCTATTGGTCAATTGGAATGTTGAGGCAGACCCTAAGATTAGCTTGGAAGGGGAAATCTTGAATAAAGGCCTAGTAATAGAGCCTGAGAGTCCTGTCACACCTACAACTACTTGAGCAATTGATTTCCTCAGTGAAGCACCTGCTGGTGAAGGTGTATCACAGCCTTTCTCTCGCCCTAGCTCGGAAGCTACACCAAGCAATGAAAGCCAAAGGTCTCTCCACCCTAAGTCACAAAGGTCTGTGAGTGAAAAAGGAAGAAAATGACTTCTGAAGAGATTGAGGAGGAGGAGGAGAGAAAGAGGAAGAGGAAGCTAAGGGGAGAAAGTTCCTCTAGGTCTGGAGGATTCATGGAAGTTTCAAACAAGGTTGCCCCAGACCAAACATTCAAGATGATGATTTGAGGGCAGTCAGGATTACTTATTTGCAAACCAGGATCTATGACATTAATAAGATTATATATCTTCCCTTAGAAGAGCTCAATGAACTGGCTGACATGGAAATGTCAAGAGAGAGGAAGGAAGCAGAGGATGCAAAGTTACTTCATTAAATCAAGAAGGAGAAGAGACAAAGAAACTATACAAGCATGTTCCTCCTCTCTCCCTATTTCAAGAAAGTCCTGCTCAAGAGGTTGTAGCTCCACAAGAACCTTAAGTAGACAAAGAGACTGATAGGATCAATATGATCAACTACTTGAGTGCCACGGGCCTATACCAGACATTTGCACTTCTTCCATTGTCATTTGAGTACATAGAGTTTGAGTACCTCAAACAGCTGGAGCTTGAAATACTCAAAGAACATAAGGCAACAAAGAGAAAATTAAGGGAAGATGCGGCAAGGTCAAGGGCCATCATTCAGAAGAGCATGAAGAAGCCTGCTGACAGACAGAGAATGATGAGCATCTTGAAGTTGTATGGATTCTCCAGAACAAGACTTGGCCCTATGTATCTATCCACTATGGATGAGCATATTAGGGTGATCAAGCAAAATATCAAACGAGGGTAACTTCTTGACTTACACTCCCCACCAAGTTAGATCCCTCAAGAAGTGGAGGTTAAGGTTGAACCTTTTGAGACAACACAACCTAGACTCCTGCTGAGCCTCAGCAAGCTTCATCTTCTAATCTATAGCCAGGACAAACTCCCTCTCCTTCTGAACTTGTGAAGGAGGAACACCTAACTGAGCAAGACAAGACTGATCCATAAGGTGCTGTAGACCGGCCTTCTTAGTTAAAGTATTCAAAGAGGAGAAAAATGATGGCTTCTAAACCAAAGTCAAAGAAAAAGAAGTTGTCTAAACCATCCACCTCCATACCTCAGGGTGAGTTAGATCAACCTGAGGAAGTGCATGAAGAGGCATCCCAATCAACTTCAAATCAAGTGGCTCCTCTTGCTTCTGAGAGACCCATCTTATCCTGGACCTTCACAACTAATCCAAAAAGATGGCATGTGATTAGAGATCAAGGTGGTGTGAATGTTTACACATGGAAAGACTTATTCAATCTACCTCTGCATGATCTATTTGACATGAGAAGATCAGTCTAAGTGATCCTGACCACATAATGAAGAAGGGCCTAGTCATCATCATGATGGCGACTGTCAACTCATGAAGAGCTTCAAATGTTTGGGTAGCATCAGCCTACGGAGAGTTTGTAAGGATTCAACAAGTCTAATGCAGTCAAAATATTTAAAGCATCCAAAGTGTCTTTGCATGCATGCACTAAGTTACTGAAGTAGAAATGCTTCGAAAGTTTTACACCTCACACCAGAAATATTGTAAGTGTAAAATCTTCCAAAGCCAAGATCAATATCTTTCGAAGCCAAAGATGAAGTCTTCTGAAGCTTTAGAGACAAAGTCTTCCGAAACCAATTTATGAAGACAAATTTCTTCCGTATACTTTTATGTACATGCTATTATCTGATGTACTTTTCCATAAAGCTAGACCACCTTTCCGCTGCAACTCTGCTTGACTCACCAACTTTCATAAATTGATGAAAAGGTCCATGCTTTTGGAAAACTATACATTGATGTCTTGAGATTGAGCTTTCTACTTTATATAGTTTATCCATTTTTTAATATATTATGATGTGAGCTATGAAATGTAAAATTCACAAAACAAAGGAAATCTGTCTTTTGACTCTACATTTGGTTTGTTATCTAATCTTATGTATCCAGCTGGCTTTCAAAGTATGGCTGGCTGTAGGATGTAATATAAGTATCTCAAGTACATGTAACTTTCTAATATTCTTTTAACACTTTGTAATAGAACTTGAGAAGCAATATACTGCAACCTGAAAAACCATATACTTGTATTGTTATCTTGTTTTGTCTCTCTTTTACTTGTGTTCTTAGCATCTCTTACTAGTTTTCCATTTCCCTAATTGATCTATTAAGTGTTCTAAAAAAAACTCTCCTCATTGTGTTGTTGTGTTGTAAAATGCATCATCCCTTCTAAGCAGTCCTGCAATATATATATATATATATATATATATATATATATATATATATATATATATATATATATATATTATATATATATAATATATATATATATAATATATATATATATATATATATGTACACATATATTTAAATAAATATATATATATATATGTATGTATGTATGTATGTATATATATAATATATATATATATGTATATACATATATAAACATATATATATATCATACAAACATACATACATACATACATATATAAATATATAATATATATATATATATATATATATATATATATATATATATATATATATATATATATATATTTATACATATATGTATATATATATGTATATACATAAATATATATATATATACATAAATATATATATAAATGTGTGTGTGTATATACATACAAACATATATATATAGACACATACACACACACACACATATATATATATATATATATGTATGTGTATATATACACGTATATATATATATACATACATCTAGGACCGTTGAAGGGTGTCCACTTACAACACAACAACACAACAACACAATGAGGAGATAACTTGACTAATCAAATAGTGAGACTGGATTAACCACAAGAAATGATACTAAGAACAAAAGTAAATAAGAGACAGAACAAGTTAGCAAAACACACAAGGAGATGGTTTTCAAGATTGTAGTATATTGCCTTCTCAATTCTATTACAATTGTTACAAAGCATAATGGAAAGTTACAAGTACTTGAGATACATATACAACATCCTACAGCTAGCCATACTTTGAAGGCCAGCTGGATACAATTGAGTAGACGCAAACAAAATCTATTGTAGAGTCAAAAGGCAGATTGCCTTTGGACTTGTGAGTATGATATGCCATAGCTCACATCCTAGTATATTACAAAAAGGATAAAGTACATGAAGTAGAAAGTTGTAGACTCAACACCTCAATGTAAAGTTACTAAAAGCATGGACCTTTTCACCAACTCATGTATTTTGGTGACTTTACAAAGTTGTAGCAGAAAGGGGGTCCAACTTTATGCAAAGTACATAAGATAAAGCATGTATACTAAAAGTCTTTGGAAGAAATTTGTCTTCAGGTGTTGGCTTCGGAAGACTTTGTCTCTGAAGCTTCAGAAGACTTCACCTTTGGCTTCAGAAGATATTGGTCTTGGATTCAGAAGATTTCACACTTAGGATATTTTTGTTGCTTATGTGAAACTTCCGAAGCATTCTTCTTTAATGCACTAGTTCATGCATGCAAGAGACTTTGAGTGGTTGAGTTGCATCAGCCTTAACATATAATCCTTACAAACTCCCCCTTGGCTGATGCTACCAAAACAATTTGAAGACTTCATATATTAACAGTCCTCATTATGATGATGAACGTCCCTTTCTTCATGAGATGATCAGGATCTCTCAAACTCTCAAGTGTCTTCTCATATCGAAGAGATCATGCAGAGGCAGATTGAACATGTCTTGCCAAGTGTAGTCATTCTCAATGTCTTGTTCTCTAATGACATGCCATCTTTCTGGATTTGTGCTGTATGTCCAGGACAAGATGGGTGTTCCTGATGCTAGAGGAGCTGTTTGAATAGAAGATGATGAAGCATCCTCTAGCTGCACATCCTCAGGATGTTCTGACTCATCCTGAGTATCTGAAAATAATGCTTCTTTCTTCTTTTTTGGCTTTGGCTTTGAAGCCATCCTTTTCTTTATTTTTGTTCCTTTTATTTGAGAAGACTGCCTGCCGCACCTGGTTGATCTTCTTTGTCTTTCTCAGTTGGGTCTTCCTCCCTCATAGGTTTAGAAGGAGAGGGAGTTTGACCCTGCTATGGATCAGAAGATGAAGCTTGCTGAGTCTCAGCAGGAGGTTTAGGTTGTGTTGTCTCAGGTTGTTCAACGTTAACCTCCACTTCAGGTGGAGCTTGACTTAGAGGGGAATGTAAGTCTATTAGCACTCCACTCTTAATCTTCTGCTTGATTGCCCTGCTGTGCTCATCCATAGTGGACAGAAACATAGGGCCAAGTCTTCTTTCAGAGAATCCATACAGCTTCAAGAAGCTCATTATCCTCTGCCTATCTACAGACTTCTTCATACTCTTCTGGATGAGGGCTCTTGAATTAGTTTCCTTTTGGTGATCTTTCATTCCTTGACTATCTCAAGTTCAAGTTGTTTGAGGTACTCAAACTCAATATAGTCATAGGATAAGGGAAGAATTGCATTGCTAGATAGAGGCATGTGGCACTCAGGTAGTTAATCATTTTGATCCTATCTTCTTCTTTGTCTACCTGAGGTTCTTGTTGAACCACATCCTCATGTGCATGACTTTCTTGAACTGGGGAGAGAGTAGGCACATGTTTGTATAATCTTTTCTTTCTTCTCTCTTCTTTGATTTGAATCAGTAGCTCTGCATCTTTTGCCTCCTTTCTCTTTTTTGACACTTCCATGTCAACCAGTACATTCAATTCCTCTAAGGGAAGAGAAATGACATTATCAATGTTATAGTTCCTGGTCTGCAAGTAGTTTATCCTGATTGCCCTCAACTCATCATCCTGAGTGTTTGGTTTGGGGGCAGCCTTGATAGTAGTTTCCATGAGTCTTGCAGACCCAGTAGAGGAACTTTCTCCCCTTAGCTTATTTTTCCTCTCTCTCTCTCTCCTCCTCCTCAATCTCCCCAGACGTCATCTTCTTCTCCCTTTGTCACTCACAGACCTTTGTGTCTTAGGGTGGAGAGAGTTGTCACACCCCCGCTTATAGCGGAAATACGAGGATGTAACGGACGAGATCGCCAAAACACCTTGTTAATTAATAGAGATGTATTAAATGATGAAAAATTAACGTGTCATGACGTCACCAGACACAAACGGAGACTTCTGTCATGGTTAGTCAGTTCCACGACAAACATAGTCACACAAACCATATGAGTATATATCCCACAACCTGGGAACAAGTAACCAAAATGTGAATAACAGTAAATGTCAAATGCATCCAAGTTTAACATAATGTAAGACTAAGGTCAATGCTAAGGCTAGCTTCCCTAGCAATACTCAATGATTGTTACCTGAAAAGATATGCTCAAAATGGTCAACATAATATTGGTGAGTTCGCAGGCTAAAATAATAAACCAAACTTGATGCTGTGCAAAAGTTTGGTAGGACATGAGTGCATACAATTATAAGCAAGTAATATCACATGTAATCATGAGTATCACAACTAATCCTACGATGTACACCCAGAATTTGTCGGAACATATTCACCCTAGCGCCCGTCCATGGCTACTGTCAGTCCCAACTAGTATGCTAACAAACAAGGGTGGGGGTGTCAACCCAGTAGTACTATCGATATCTGTGTGTCGGCTCTAACACAGAGTTAAATAGTTGTGAATACAGAGCCACAAAGACAACTCATGCATGTACTAGATAATTACTTACAAAACAGTAAACACGACAGTCCAAAAGAATTGAATAAGTTCAGAGCATAAAAAGGGTGAGCATACTTTTCCCCATAATTTATAAATGTTTAATATGAAAACGGGGCCGCGAAACTCAGCTTGAATGTGGTGATAAAGAATGAATAAAACACTTCAACGAGTGAGGGCAATGAATGATCAAACACCTATAATTAATTACAATAGAATCTTAAGACGAGACCATAGAGAACGGATCGTTCGGTCGATTCCGAGTCGGTTCCGATCGATTCAGATTCGAGGTGTAACTCACACACATAATATATAATTCACACCACACAACATACTAAATTAGCAAAACAATAATAATAATAATAATAATAATATATAATAATAATAATAATTATAATAATAACAATAATAATGATCATAATAATAATAATAACAACAATATAATATTAAGGATATAATAATAATAATAACACACACAATACATAAACTCAATATATACACACACTTGAGTACACACATCACACTCATATATACACCATATTTGCATATTATATATATATATATATATATAATATATATATATATATATATATTATATATATATATATATATATATATATATATTATATATATATATATATAATTATATATATATATATGTATACCTATCTTCATCCAACACTCCTATTTATATATACATACACGTAGCTGCACACACACACATACGATATCAACGTATACACACCAAACACATCCATTCGTCGCGAACATACCAGTCGAAGGCTGCTGCATTTGTTTCTCTTGAACGGCACGCACACAACCACACGATCAACAAACACATGCACACGCGATCGACCCACTCACATACGTAAACACACGCATCATGCGTATCACACACTGAATATATATATAAATGTATATAATATATATTATACACATACATACACACCGATTCACACACACATTACACACATACTGCACACAACACACAGTTCACACACACATAACACACACACACACATTACACACACGCTGCACACACCACAACACACACACACACTCAATCATATATTATATATAATATATATATTATATTATATATATATATATATATATATATATATATATATATATATATATATATATATATAATATATATATATATATGCATACATACACACCGATACACACACACATTACACACACTGCACACACACATAACACACACCCATATCACACGATACATTACTGTTGCACATATATACATACACACACACAGTCGTATATATGTATACATACACACGCTGCTGCACATACATACATACACACACAGTTGTATATACATATACAAACATGTACATGTGCTTATATATACATATAAAGAGAGGAACATACACAGCCGCTTAGATACAAACATCGAACGACCACATCACACGCACGTATACATACATTATATACATACACATGTCGTCACATATATATACAGAAACGCACACAGACATACTCACACGTATACATACATATATATATATATATAAACATTATATATACCCACACACAACACAATCATACATACACCATCTGCATATACATAAAACCTCAAACATCGACAAACCGTACCACTCGAATCAGCCGAACCGAAAGCAAGTGATACCGAAGAACACAAAATGGATGAAACATGGTTTAAATGGATCGAGTACCTGCGAATCGACTAAACGGTGGGGCGGAATCAATCAGCAGCGGCTAGAAGGATCGAATTTGCGGTCGACGGCAAAACGTGCGTAGGGTTTTGGGAAGAAGGCTTCGACCGAGGGTTTTGGTTGTTTTAAAGTAGTTTTTCACATTTGCATTTTGGACCCCGAACTCTCAATTAATATTCCCTCGATTTTGCTTATTTACAATTAAAACCGTGGACTTAATTATAATATAATAATAATAATAATAATAATAATAATAATATTAACAATATTTATGGTAATTATAATAATAGAATAGATCTATATTATTAGTGTTATTAAATATTAAGGTTGGCACGAAAGGAGATACGATGAGATCGGTTGGAAAACAAATTAATTATGCAAAATAATAAATGCGCGAAAAAGAATTAACAGAGTTCGAGTCAATTGACAGACCTAATGGTGACGGATGTCACAAGAGCTTTGGCCTTTATTGGTTGTGTAGCTTCCAGGCTCTGGCCAAGAGAGGTTGAGATGCACCTTCACTAAAATGTGTCTCAAAAAGTGTATGAATCTTTGCAGCAGTTGATGATGATAAGATAGGGCTCCCAGGTTCTGTCACTGGGCCTTCAATCATGGTTTCCCCAATGGAACTAATCTTAGGGTCTACCTCAATATCCAGTTGACCGATGACATTTCCTGAGTGCCTTAGTCTCCTTCTGAAGCTGAACTGTGCAGTGATTCTATCTTGGATTCTTGAGCCAGCCTGTCAGCTTGTCTTGATTGGCTTTGATGATAAGTGGCATGTTGGTATGTCTGCCTCATGGACCCGTAACACTGATCGGAGATCGATAATAGAGAAATATGACGCTCCCTGCAATTGATCAAATAGATCATCGATCCTGCGAAGTGGATATCGATTTTTCATGGTCAGCTTATTCAACTCTCGATAGTCTATGCACATTCGAAACGTTCTATCCTTCTTCTTTACAAATAGTATCGATGCTTCCCATGGCGAGTGACTTTGTCGTATGAAACCCTTATCTTGCAACTCTTGAAGTTGACTTGATAACTCTTGCATTCCCATGGAGCTAACCGATATGGCGTTTTTGCTACTGGTTTCGCTCCAGGTACAAGTCTATGCAGAATTGCACTTGACGAGGAGGGGGTAACCATACAAATCATCAAGGAATACATCTAGGAAATCTCGCACTACTGGAATGTCTTCCAGTTTCCCTTCCTCGGGTTTCTTCTCCACTACATGTGCCAGAAATGCATAAGATTGCTTTAATAGACAACGACGAGCTTTCATACATAAGATGATCTTTAGACTCCTTCCTACTCGTTCTCCTTGAATCTTGAGCACATCACCATTAGGCATAGGGATCCGCACCACCTTCTCTCGACAAATAATTTCCGCTCCACACTTTGACAACCAATCCATTCCCACTACCACATTGAAACATCCCAATTCAAAAGGTATTAAGTCTATGTCAAAGGCATGATCTTCCAATGTAATCGTGCACCCTCTAATTACTTCACTAGCCCTCACAAATTTACCATTCACCATTTCTACTGAGAAGCTAGTCTCTAAATAACTAGGGTTCAAACCAAGTAAGGGTACAAATTCAGCAGACATGAAGCTATTGTCCGCCCTAGTATCAAATAATACAGATGCAAAGTGATTATTGAGAGGTACGTACCGTACAACATTTGGGTCCTCACGCGCGTGGTTTGCACCAATCACAAATGCACGTCCCCGGGCAGCATTTCCTTGATTACCTTGTCCTTGATTACCAACGATCGCCATCACTTGATTTTGGTTCTTCCTTCTTGACTCGGTGCCCGATTCAGCCTGGGGCACACATTCCGATAATGGTCGGGGCTCCCACACTGGTAGCAAACTCTAATGTTTCCAGTTGGATTGATTACATTTATTAGTGCAACTAAGTTGGGTGCCAATCTACAGTCCTTTGCCAGATGCCCCTGGTGCCTACAATTCGCATAAACTCGACACGGCGCCACAACAGGATGATGATAATTACATTTCCCACACTTAGGATATGGCCCAACGTAGTCCTTTCTCCCTTGATTCACTACCACAAAACATCTAGTCACCTTCGCCTTTTTATCAAATCTTCCCCCTGGCTGCCTGCTCGATTCCCCCACATCTCTTCTTTTCTCACTACCTTTCCCTAGCACCCCAGTTCTTACCATCTCATTAGTTAGAGTGCCAACCTTTAAAAATGCACTCTGTATTGTGGGAGGTGCCACAACAGTGACCAGACCATGTATTTGAGGTACTGAACCCCAAATATAACGCTCAATCCATTTAGATTCAGGTGTCACCAGGTGTGGCACTAGTCTTGCCAACTCGTGAAACCGGTCGGTGTAAGCAGCATTACCCAACCCTACCATCACATGATTCCAGAATTCATGCTCCAACTTTTCATTTCGTTCATTGGACAATATTCTTTAGTTGCCAATGCTTTGAATTCTTCCCAGGTCATGACCATTGTTGCCTCTCTTCCACGAGCCTGCACTTGAGTATTCCACCATGTTAACGCTTTTCCCACAGGCGAACATGTAGCATACTCCATCTTTTGATTTTCAGCACAGTTGCTGATGTCAATCACAGATTCCATCTTCTCAATCCATCGGTCAAGGCAATGGCTCCACCTTTTCCATCAAACTCTTTTGGCTTAGAAGTCATGAACTCCTTGTAAGTACAACCAACTCTTCCTCCATTGCCATTCCCATTCAGGTTTCCACTACCATTCCTATCACCCATTCCACCTCCTTCTTCGTTGTCATTTCCACCACTATTTCCGTGTTCATTTTTATTATTCTCTTCATAATCGTCATTTTCATCATCATGCCCAGTAACCTCATTAACACCTCCATCGTTATGATTGATGATATTGTCACTCACCTGTGCCAATATGGTCGGGATGAGTGCTTCCAGTTGTTGGGAAATCATGGTGGCTGTATCAGGGTTTCCAGTTCCCTTGTTATTATCACCCTACCCACCTTCATTTCCACCTACAGGTGCTTCACCCCTACCTCCTGCACCTCTTCCTCTACCCCTACCTCTACCTCTTGGAATAGTACCACCACGACTAGCACTGCGAGTAATTCTCCTGGGCGGCATCTTTCAAGTCAAATAAACAATATATATGTTTCAATAATATTAGATGTCATCATAACTCAGTCAGTCTCATAAGGCATATCATTACACACATAGTTTCCATAGTGAACTACCACAACCCCAAAACATAATAATAATACAAAATTCCATTCTCATAATCATAATGTCTCAACATAATAACAGGTAGCATAATATCCCAAAGCGTGTGAAAACTCATAGTTTAACAAAGTCTAAAAATGAAATACAAAATAGCAAGAAAGATAAATCTACTACTCCTTCAAGTCCTCATCCATGCTCACGCGCCTTCAGTCCTACTCTCATCACTGCCAATGAGCTAGAAGGACTTGGGGGCAGTCAGAGTGGTCGCCCCACAAGCTAGCCTCATCTGTTGGCATACGAAACTTGTTGCGAGTGGCCGAAAGGAATCTCTTCCTAGTTGTCCTCAGCAACACCCATCCAACACCATTCTCTTGATAAGGTCCTCTAGGGTAGCCGGGCACCCAAGGTCCCGCCACAGGGGCATACCTTGCAATCGCCCGCCTAGCAGGTATCATGGGAGCAACTGGGATGGCAGGAGTTTCTGCTGCAGCGAGAATAGCAGGTGCACTTGGTACAACTGGGGCTTTAGATGCTGTAGGACTAGGTTAGGCAAACCTAAAACGACATGATCACCCACCTCCTCTTCATCAGATGACTCCCTTGCTGCCTCCTCAGGGTCGGACTCTGTGTTAGATGACATAGGCAGCATATGGTCCGAGAGAACCTCTTCTGGTTCCGACTCAGAGTCGGACAAATGAACTCGGGGCACTGTGGGAACGGAGGGTCCAGTTGAAGACATCATATAAGGAAAATGTACATTTCCTTAGATGAAGCAATCAAAATATAAAGAACAGATAGATAGAATAGGAGGAACATACACGTAATATCGGATGCACACAAAGCCCTAGTACGCATTCTACATGAAGGTTCCTAGGTTATAGTCTAGGTCGAGTGATCCACCTAATTCTCTATAACCAAGTGCTTTGATACCAATTTGTCACACCCCCGCTTATAGCGGAAACACGAGGATGTAACGGATGGATCGTCATAACACCTTGTTAATTAATAGAGATGCATTAAATGGTGAAAAATCAATGTGTCATGACGTCACCGGAACACAAATGGAGACTTGTGTCATGGTTAGTCAGTTCCACGACAAACATAGTCATACAAACCAAATGAGTATAATCCCACAACCCGGGAACACGTAACCAAAATGTGAATAACATAAATGTCAAATGCATCCAAGATTAAGATAATGTAAGACGAAGGTCAACGCTAAGGCCAGCTTCCCTAACAATCCTTAATGATTGTTACCTGAAAAGGTATGCTCAAAATGGTCAACACATTGTTGGTGAGTTCGCAGGTTTAAATAATAAACAAAACTTGATGTTGTGCAAAATTTTGGTAGGACATGAGCTCATACAGTTATAAGCAAGTAATATCACATGTAATCATGAGCGTCACAACTAATCCTATGACATACACAAAGAATTTGTCGGAACATATTCACCCTAGGGCCCGTCCCTGGCCACTATCAGTCCTAACTAGTATGCTAACAAACAAGGGTGGGGGTGTGAACCCAATAGTACTATCAAAAGAATTGAATAAGTTCACCGCATAAAAAGGGTGAGCATATTTTTCCCCCGAATTTATAAATTTTTAATATGAAAACAGGGCCGTGATACTCACCTTCAGTGTGAAGCTAAAGAATGAATTAAACACTTGAACAAGTGAGGGCAATGAATGATCAACACCTATAATAATTACAATAGAATCTTAAGACGAGCCTATAGAGAAGGATCGTTTGGTCGGTTTCGGGTCGGTTCAGGTCGATTCGGGTTCAAGGTGTAACTCACACACATAAGATATAATTCACACCACACAACACTACTAAATTAGCAAAATAATAATAATAATAACAATAATAACAATAATAATGATCATAATAATAATAATAACATCAATAATAATATTAAGGATAATAATAATAACACACACAATTACATAAACACAATATATGCACGCACTTGAGTAGACACATCACACTCATATATACACCATATTTGCGTTCACACACAGTACAGACACACACACACACACACACAACACACACACACACACACACACACACACACATATATATATATATATATATATTATATATATATGTGTGTGTGTGTGTGTGGTGTGTGTGTGTGTGTGTGTGTGCACTTATCTTCATCCAACGCTCCCATATTTATATATACATACACGTAGCTGCACACACACGGATACGATATCAACGTATACACACCAAACACATCCATTCATCGCGAACAAAGTAGTCGAAGGCTGCTGCGTTTGTTTCTCTTGAACGACACGCACATAACCACATGATCAACAAACACACGCACACATGATCGACCCACTCACATACTTAAACACATGCATCATGTGTACCACACACTCAATCATAGATATATATATATATATATATATATACATACTACACACCAATTCACATACACATTACACACACACTGGATACACTGCACACACACTTTACACACACGCTGCACACACACAACACACACACACACACACCACACACACACACACACACCACACACACACACACATATATATATATATATATATATATATATATATGTGTGTGTGTGTGTGTGTGTGTGTGTGTGTGTGTGTGTGTGTGCACTTATCTTCATCCAACGCTCCATATTTATATATACATACACGTAGCTGCACACACACGGATACGATATCACGTATACACACCAAACACATCCATTCATCGCGAACAAAGTAGTCGAAGGCTGCTGCGTTTGTTTCTCTTGAACGACACGCACATAACCACATGATCAACAAACACACGCACACATGATCGACCCACTCACATACTTAAACACATGCATCATGTGTACCACACACTCAATCATAGATATATATATATATATATATATATACATACATACACACCAATTCACATACACATTACACACCACTGGATACACTGCACACACACTTTACACACACGCTGCACACCACAACACCACACACTCAATCATATATAATATACATACATACACACCGATTCACACATACATACGCACACACTACACACACACAACACACACTGCACACACACATACACACACACAAACGCATATCACACGATACATTACTGTTGTGCATATATACATACACACACAGTCATCTATATGTATACATACACACGCTGCTACGCATACATACGTACATACACACAAAGTGGTATATACGTATACAAACATGTACGTGTGCTTATATATACATATAAGGAGACTTACATACGCAGTTGCATAGATACAAACATAAAACGACTACATCACATGCACGTATACATACATTATATGCATACACATGCCGTCACATATATATACACAAACGCACACAGACATAATCACTGTTGGACCAAAAGAACCAATTAGCCAGATCAGAAAAACCTTTATGTCCAACAGAAATCAAAACAATTGAAGTGGTCTGTAACAGCTGAAGACGAAGTCTAAAGACGAAGTCAGAAGACAAAGTCTGAAAACAACAACTGAAGACAAAGTCTAAAGACAACTGCTGAAGACATGGTCTGAAGACCAAGTTCTCAGAAGTTGTCACAACAGCTGAACTAGTTCTCTTCAGTAGTTGTGATGGTTTACTTTTCAGTAGTTTGTAATTAGTAGTTTTATATAATGTAAAACATCTAAAGTTCTTACACTTCACATGTTATAACTTCAGTAGTTGTAATGTTAGCTTGTACTTAACTTTTTGTGCAGGTGTCCTCAGTTGTTGTGGACATCTTCAGTAGTTTAGTTTACTTTCAGTTGTTTGTATAAATCAGTTAGTTGTCACTATCAAGTGACGTCAGTTGATGTCATATTCCTTTGTAAAAGGAACGTTGACCTAATTTATTTGTAACCGTAGCGTGTGCATGAATGAAAACACTCTCTTTGTAGAAAACCTTCTCTGTCTCTATAACCGTCACTGTTTGATTGAATATTCATATTATTCTTGCTTAAATTTCGTCTAATTCTTGTGCTATTCCCTGTAAATCTGAATCTAATTAATCAAACTAGATCCCGATCCTTTCAAATGGTATTAATGCTGGTTAATCATTGATTGATTTAACAATTGATCATTGAAACTGCTCTTTTGATATCTAAGTTGATCGAATTAGCAAATTTGCAAGAATGGGTTATAGAGTTTGATTTTTTGTTGCTTCGGTGAATAATTTGAGATTCGTATTGTTTAAAAACTGTTTGTTGAGTTTTCACTAGATCTGTTAAAATCTCACTGAACCAGTTTAAATTTGGAAAATGGGTACATCTCCATGATCCTCACAATACTGGCTCCTCAACAAGCCTCTGATGCTTGTTAGGAGTGAGTATAACATATGCAATGCCAAATGCTCCATCCCGGTCTGTCAACAGTTCCAGGTTGTGGAAATCTGTGGTTCATGCCCATATAAGCCTATGTGAGAGCAGAAACCATGAGATGGTTCTGAGAAGTGACCATACTCAGATGAAGATCTGAAACCGTTTGAAATTGATGCTAAAGCCCATGGAATTCTGGCCATGGCACTGCCAATGAAATCTATTCGGGACTTATGCATCATGAAAATGCTCATGACCTTGGGTTGCTCTAAAGAACATTTGGAGGAAGCTGATGAGGCTTGGCAACAATAAGAGAGGATCCTTGCCCAGCAATATGAGACATTCTCTCATAGAAAGGGTGAGTCACTGACTCAACAGTTTGAGATTTTCCTGTTTGATATCGGAGTTGAAAATGGTTAAACATGAATATACAAACAGTCAGATGAACAATAGATTCCTCAGATCCCTGCCTGAGAGATGGGACAATACACATACTATGTCCTACACGCTCCAGTGCAAATCTGACATCTATCTCTTACCCAACTTCATGGGAACTGTTAGGATCAGTGATCTACGTTTGATCGATTAGAGAGTATAGAGCGGAATTCTAACAATGAATTAGCCATTCACAAGAACGAAAAGATATTCAATGAAGAACAAAAACGTTATAGATAGAGAGAATTCTGCAAATATATTCATTCAATATTCGCTTTCGTGGTAACGGAATGTCACGCTTACAATTAGGTCGACACCTCTTATATAAGAGATGTGACGTCTGCTGATGTCACTTGATAATGACATCTAACAGAATTATTCCAACTGAAACACAACTACTGAAGATATCAAAACAGCTCACATCTTCTACAAAAATACTAAGTGATTCAGTTACTACAACTACTGAAAACAAAAACTACTCATACTATAACGACTGAAGAACAAGCTCTTCAGTCGTTTTACAAACTACTGAAAGTAAAAACATAAAACTACTGATATCACAACTACTGAAGAAGTACTCTTCAGCTTTGTGACAAACTACTGAAACTTCAGTACTTGATCTTCAGACTTGAACTTCAGACGTTTCATCAGCTGATGACTTCAGTAGATATCATCAGCTGATGTCTTCAGTCTTTGTCTTCAGACTTTGTACACCATTGTTGATCTTCAGCACTTGTAGACTCTTCAGCTGTTGTACTTCAGTACTTTGGTCTTCAGCTTCAGCACTGTGTTCTTCAGCTGTTCAGCTTCAGCACTTGTGTTCTTCAGCTGTTCAGCTTCAGCCTGTGTTCTTCACTGTTGAACTTCACTTAGTCTTCAGCTGTTGAGTCTTACACTTGATCTTCAGCTGTTGGAGTTTTCAGCACTTGTCGAACTGCTGATGGCCTTCAGCAGTTGTGTGATATCTGTGGGACTTAGAGGTTTTCTATCTTGGCTCATTGGTTCTTTTGGTCCACAAAATCCCCCTGAACCAATGCAGCCAAAACCTCTAATTTATTTATTTTCCCACTTATTGTTGGCAAAAGGGTGGTCTTTTTCCTTCTTGATCAGTAGAGAAGATGACCCATATAAGCACTGGCCTGGGAAGAAATCTCAGAGATTTGTTTGGCAAGGTATGAATGGGACTCTGTTTTGGGGAACTGGACACAGAGTTGTTATCCCATTCATGAGATCTACTTCCCCATTATGAGTCTGTATGACTCTCGAACATAGCCTCAAGGAGAACAACCTGTTCCTCCTTGGAGAGTTCTTCTACTCCTCCTTCAAGAAGAACTCTGGACCATAGTACTCAGATAGTACTTCACAGTCCTGCCATTCTTCAACTCCACAGTAGTTACCTCCTATAGACAAATTCATCAGGATGAGTGCCCTCAAGGAGTACTGGAGCTCATTCTTCTTAATGTCTTCAAGCTTCTTATATAATAACCCCTTTTTGATCATCTTGTTTCCAGTAAAGCTTGAGGGGTCATTTTTGATTGATGAGCCTTCTTGAATTCATCGATTATTTCCCATGGTGAGACTACAATGGCCAACATGATTGTAGAGTCTATTGTTTTTCTAACCTGGCCATTGTATCTGTGTGGAATGGATCTTTTGTGGATTCTAGAACTCACCTTGGGGTCTGGCCATACTCTCACTCTCTCCTTCTGATACTGAAATGTGTGTCTGAGAGTGTACAACCTCTGAGCATGCCTTTCATGGCTTGTATAGATGATGACTGAGGAAATTCCTTGTCACCATCTTCAGTAGTTGCTCATCGTGCTGCTTCTTCTGTTCTTCATCTTCTATTTTGACTCTAACAGTTTCCCTTTGAGAGTCAGGTGGATCATGTTGACTCCTGGGTTCTGGTAGCCTTAAACAGCAGAGAGTGGCAGACTATCATCTTCATCCTCTTCTTCTTCATCTTCTTCTATCCTCAGCACCCTTCTCCTCCTTCTAGGTGCATCACTAGATGATGGTTGGTTGGTAAAGGAATTGGTTTTGAAGATTGAGGATGTTTGGATTTGGGCTTTGAGATTGGTTTGGAGATTTGAGGGTAGGCTTTTTTGAGTGGGTGATAGGGAAGGTTGTTCAAGCATTTTGGTTGTGAGTTGGCCTTTGTAAGTCTTGCCATTTCAAACTTTTTCCAGCCCCAGCCTCATCAAGTGCTTCAATGATAATCCCCTTATGAATTGCTCAGACAAACAGATTCTGGTGGCTATAGCCAGAATACTGTCTCTGGTCCATGAACGAATCTCCATCAAAGATCTTCCTAAGTATTTGGCAATGAATCGAATCATGATCTCCAATCTCTCTTTTTCCAGCACATCATATCCAGCCCATCTGGTTTGAATTTCCTCTACTTCCAACTTCCTGATCTCACTGTCTAATGTGGCTGTATCAAAGCCTTGCTTGAAGAGTTGCTCAATGATTTTGTCCATGGATCGGCTGTGTGTGTCATCTGCATCTTTTACCAGCTCTTCCAAGGATTTTTCTTCAGCATAGTTTGATCACCAGCACTTTTCTTTCTTTTGTAAGTGATCAGTTGTTGTTGCTTTTCTTTTTCCAACTCCTGGGTTTTCTCTTGTGCCTTCTCATCCTCAGTTCTTTTTCTCTTTTTCTTTCACTGCAGTACTCTCCCCCTTTTTGGATGCATTGGTGGCAGGGGTTTGTACCGCAAAAGTTTCTTTTGCACAGCATCATCAGGAGGGTTGTAGACTTGAGGAGATCCTCTCATCAATGGCTTTATAAACAATGTCATTGATGATGGGAGTGATGAGAGGTAGGGATTGTTGGAATACAACAACCATCTGCTCTGGGGGGTTCTGTCCCGAGAGATAGTGCCAAAGCAGAAGCTGGAGGCTCAGTGATGTGAGAGGGTAAAGTGTTTGGGGAACCTTCAAATGAAGTGCCATCTGTGGGTTGGTGGGGGCAGATGGACTTTCATCCTGAGACTTCTTGGCAAGCAGTTCTTGTAGTCTGCTTACCTCAGCCTCCAGGATGGTGTTGTGGGCTAGAACGTCATAGAAAAAGCCAGGTCATCACAGCAGCAGAAGCTGAATCACCTGACCTCCTGCTTGGAGCAGGATGTACATGCACTGGTGTAGACCAGTTGTAGCATGTGCCCCTTTTTCTTGGAACTGGGGACTTCCAGCCTCAGGACTATGTCCTTCATCAGCTGTTGCCTCTAGTGAGGTCTTAGCAATGTTACCAGCCTCATTCTGATCATGTGCTGATGCAGAAGAGGTGGCAGCCTCACTAGATATTCTAATCTCCCATCTACACCAGGAGATAGAAGTTTAAACTCCGGTGCTGTGGGTTGTCAGAACCATGGTGATCCTCTTCCTCAATGTCTGTGTTTCTCCCCTTTGTTGGTGTTTTGGGAGAGGAGAGGCATGCAACTGAGTCAGCACGTTTGCAAAATTATGGTTGGACTTTGGGGGCGGTTGCATGGGGAGAAGGGGTAGAGCAGTGTGCACCTGGGGAGGTGCTCTTCAATGGCAATCTCCTCAAGTGAGGAAGATCCCAGATATGTGGGTACCCCGTGGTGGTGGCTGCAGGCTCCTTTGAGAGGAATCCTGAGCGGCTATGCTGGTAGAGTCTCTGATACTGCTGGGGGGTTTAAGCCAGCAGTATATCCTGCGTTGGTGGTGCAGGAGCATCTTCAGGGGACTCATCTCCCTGAATAGCTGTTTTGGTTGTTTTGGTTTTGGTTTAGTGGGACTTTGGTTCTGATGGAGGAAGCTGTGGGTTCCCTGTGCTTGGGTTTAGCATTCGGGCAGCTTCTTTGAGTGTAAGGTCTGAGTTGTGCCTGGAGTATACCTCAGCCAAAACAGCTGGTGCAGGGACTCCAAGGCCAACAAGGCCATCAGATTTTAATTCATCCAAAATAATGGCCATCAGAAACCTGGGATATGGCCATCGGTTTGCCACAGGTTTCTGAGCCAAGTTCTTTATTTCTAGAAACACAATTTCAAAAATTTAGCGGTTGGTGTTCTAGAATAGAATACAATACCTGTTGCCATTGGGATGACATTTGATCCCAAGAAGATGTCTTGGAGGCTAAGCAGACATTTACCATGTGAAAAATGACTTTCTCAGCGTCATGGAAATGTTTCTTTAGAACGGTTGTAGCCCGAAGATCACCTTCATACCCATGATTGATAAAGACATATCTGTTATGCCCTTTGGGTATGCAGTCACAGCGGTGGATTCGTGTAAGTGTAATGCCTGACGAATGATGTCGGCTGTAACGACCACTGGTTTCTGGTTGACAAGGGACCGAACAGAGATCTGCCGGTAGACTCATCAGTATGAACAAAAGCATTTGACCAGAATTGACTGAGGGATTCAGGGTAAATGGTTGATTCAAGAGAAAGGCTGTGCGATATGGGGAATCCACCATTAAGTCAATGGCATTATCATATTTGTTCCAGAAAGCCGACTTTGTAAGGTAAGCAACGCAGTTATGTCGTGGTTTCAGACTCATGGTCGCCATGTTTGAGAGAGAGAATTCAGAAAATAACGGCTAATGAAACATTAGAGAGGAGGACAGGTATTTTATAGTAGGGGTGAGAAAATGACTGAAGGGTTTGGTGTTAGTCATCAGGTTTTAAACCGACTGTTGACATGGTATTACCCTTTCAGACGTTGAAACAGCTGAAGTCGTGGTTTTAGAGCTCAGCAGTTAGAAACTACTGAAAAAAAACCATGGTTTTGACTTCATATGATGAACAACTGAGGACTTGGTGTGTGTCATCAGTATTATAAACTACTGAAGACATGGTTTTGCTTCATTGTTTAGAATGAAACACAGTTATAGAGAACACTGAAGAGAAAGTTCTCTTCAGTAGTTTTCGTCAATTCATAGCCTTTCAGCTGTTTCATACTGTCCTCAACACTTATCAGACTTTGCATCTGCTTTTCAAGTGTTTCATAGGACGTCAGTACTTATCTGTTTGTACTGATTTCAGTAGTTGTAACTACATCAGTAGTTGTAACTACATCAGTAGTTTAGAACAGATAAAGTACTTCAGTACTTGTGAGGCATTTAGCCGTCAGTATTTATAAAACTACTGAAGGTGAAGGACTCATCAGTACTTATATGTGACATGGTTACCAATGATCACCAGTACTTTTTACTGAAATCATCAGTAGTTGTCACTTATTCTAGCTGCAGCATACCAAGCCTTAACACAAGGTTTTGGAAAGTAGACTATCCAAAGGCTTAGTAAAAATATCTGCAAGCTCATCAGCACTAGGCACAAACTTAGGATCAATCAGACCTTTTTCAAAACAATCCGAATAAAGTGATGTCTGATCTCTATATGTTTGGTCCTAGAGTGCTGGACTGGATTTTTGACAATACACAGAGCTGAAGCACTATCCATTAATAATGGAGTCTTAGTCTCTGTAATGCCATAATCCAGAAGTTGGTTCTGAAGCCAGAGTACCTGAGAAGTGCAACTAGCAGCAGCAATGTACTCGGCCTCAGCAGTTGATGTAGCAACATGTTTGTTTTCTTACTCTGCCAAGAAATCAAACAGTTGCCTAGGAATTGACAACCACCAGAAGTTGACTTTCTAGTTAACTTGCACCCTGCATAGTCACTATCTGAAAAAGCAACTAATTTGCAAGAGTGTCCAGTGGAATACCATAAACCCAGAGATTGTGTACCTTGCAAATATCTAAAATTCTTTTGACTGCAATCAAATGAGACTCTTTAGGAGCAGCCTGAAATCTAGCACAAACACATGTAGCAAACATAATATCTGGTCTAGAAGCTGTTAAATACATCAAGGACCCAATCATACATCTGTAAAGTGTTTCATCAACAGCTTTACCTTTCTGATCAGCATCCAGTTGTGTGGTGTTGCACATGGAGTAGAACAGGGCTTACAGTTTTGTAAATCAAACTTATTCAAAAGATCTTTTGTATATTTTGACTGATGAAAATGTTCCATCAGCCTTTTGTTTAATTTGCAAGCCTAGAAAAAACTGTAATTCTCCCATTGCACTCATTTCAAACCCTCTTTTCATTAATGTTGTAAAATCATCACACAACTGGGGATCAGAGGATGCAAAAATGATATCATCAACATAAATCTGAACAAGTAGCTTATGCTGATCCACCTTCTTAATAAACAAAGTTTTATCAATGGAGCCTCTAGTGAAATTATTCTTAAGAAAAAGTAGAAAGTGTCTCATACCAGGCTCTAGGAGCTTGTTTCAACCCATAAAGAGCCTTATCAAGTTTATACACCCATTCAGGATGTTTTATCCTCAAACCTGGTGGTTGACACACATAAACTTCTTCCTTTATTTTACCATATAAAAATGCACTTTTGACATCCATTTGAAAAACTTTAAGATTGTGGAATGCAGCATAGGCTAAAAACAATCTGATTGCCTCTAGTCTGGCTACAGGGCAAAGGTTTCATCATAGTCAATACCTTCTTCTTGTGAAAACCCCTGTACAACCAGTCTAGCCTTGTTCTTAACAATAGCCCATTTTCATCAGTTTTATTCCTAAACACCCATTTAGTGCCTATTGCACACTTACCTGGGGAAAGAGGAACCAGTTCCCACACTTGCTGTTTCTTGAACTGAAGTAGCTCAAGCTGCATGGCTTCAACCCATCCATTGTCTCTCAAAGCAACATGGTAGTTCTTTGGCTCTAGCTGACTGATGAAGAGAGCATAGAAGCAGAAGTTAGACAATTGACTTCTTGTTGAAACACCAGCATTGATATCACCAATAATCTGAGACATGGGGTGATTCTTCAGTTCTTGATAAACAATGAGATCTGTGCAAGTGTTTGTAGACCTTCAGCAGCAGCAGATGTTGATGCAGACTCTTGAAACCAGATTAGATGGTAACTCAAAGATGTAGAGGAATCAGAGATCTCATCAGCATTTGTTGTGGATGGAACTGCTGAAGCTACAGGAACATCAAATTTAGCAGACACAGGCAGTTGGTCACTAACTTGAATAGGTGAGTATTGATATTATCATCATCATCATCAATACCACCAGGTGGAAGACATGCTGCAGAAGATGATTTATCCACATGATCTGCAACATCTGGAGGTTGATAAGGAACATATTGCAGTATGTCCAAATCAAACAACTCCACAGGGTTTGTGGAATCTTGTCCATAGGAGATTCATTAAACTTCACATGCAAAGTCTCTTCAACTATCTTTGTTCTGCAGTTGAAGACTCTGTATGCCTTGCAAGTAGATGAATAACCAACAAAATACCCTGCATCCACCTTAGGATCAATTTTTGGAGTTGATCCTTTGTGTTGAGAATAAAAAGGGACACCAAATGCTTTGAAAAATGAAATTAGAGGAGCCAAGTGATGGAGAACTTCATATGGAGTCTTCATCAACCTCTGATTTACTAAGACTCTATTCTGCACATAGCAAGCTGTGTTAACAGCTTCAGCCCAAAGGTCATGGCAAACCAGAGTCAGCCAGCATGGACCTTGCAGCTTCAATTAGGGTCCTGTTCTTTCTCTCCACTACTCCATTTTGTTCTGGAGTCCTTGGTATGCTAACTGCCTTTTGATTCCCTTTGAAAGATAGAAGTCATCAAGTGTATAGTTTCTGAATCAGTTCCATTGTCACTCCTAATACACTTGACTGGAGGGAATACTGCTTCTCACATACAACACAAAGTGAATAATCTTCTGAGCAACCTCATCCTTTGAATGTAGAAAGAAAGTCCATACAAATCTGGATAATCATCCACAATTACCAGACGTATTTCTTCTTTGCCATGCTCATTACTCTCACAGGACCAAATAGATCCATATGCAGTAATTGCAAGCAGGCAGTGGCTTAGGCTCTTCAATGGAGGGAATGAGACTTGTGTGTTTTCCTTTTAAACAAGCATGGGTTTCATCACAGTGGAACTCCTTTATTGGTAAGCCTCTAACTAAACTATTGTGGATTAACTGATTCATGTTTTTGAAATTAACATGACCCAGCAGCTTCTGTGCCACAGTTTAGATTCTTGAGAAGAGGCTTTGGAAAATAGGCAAGGATTGCCTCTGAGATCTATTTTCTTGGAAAGATCTAAGGCATACACTCTTCCTGTCCTGTTGGCTCTCAGGAGAGTGTGATCATCCAACCCTTATAAATCAAATGCAGAACTTGGATGACAGAATCCTACAGTTCTGACTGGTGAAAAGAGCAACATGGCCTTTATCACACATTTGACTACACTCAAGAGATTGTACTTGAGATTTTCCACATGATTAACATCATCAAACTTTATATCTCCATTGGAGACAAGCCGTTGCCAATGATGTAACCCCTAGCATCATTGCCAAAGAAACAAAGCCCTTCTTTCCTTGAGTAGTCATGAAGAAGAGAGCTGTTCCCAGTCATGTGCATAGATCCCCCACTGTCTACATACCAGATGCTACTTTGGCATGTTGGAGAACCCTGCAAATAAACAAACATCAGTTAGTTTTGGAGACCCAAACCTTTTGGTTTTGGGTCTGGTCTCATCCATATGGTAAACTAACAGGTTGGATGTTGGCTGATACAAATGTGGCTGCACCTGTTTAATCTAAAACCAAAACCCCGTCCTTTTTGGATTTCTTTGAGGACTTAAGGTTACAGGATTTTGTTGCTGATACAAATGTGGTCTCAAACTCAGTTTTCATTTTACCATTTTCTCTTTAATTTCCTCTTTATGTTTGAGTTTGGAACCTCTTTTGTACCAGCAATCATCTGTAAGATGATTGAACAAACCACATACTTCACATGGTTTCTTCTTCATCTTATGTTGATCATCAACTAAAGAGGGTGAAGCAACTGAAGACTTGCTCTTCAGTGCTTTGGAAGCATTGTTTGCTTTCTTGACTTCCTCTTAGTAGTCTTCAAACTCTTTCTACTGACAGTTTTCTTCTTTTCAGTACTGGCAGTAGTTGGAGTTTGAACTTCAGGTGTTAAATCCTGCTCTCTAGTCCTTTCAGGACTTTCAAATTAACTCCTGAGTTGATCAACTCATTGATCATGTGAGTGTCACAGTGGAACCATCAACATCAGCTGATAGGTTCTGAGAGGGCTTGGTGCTGACTTCTACTTCTGATTGTGCTGTATCAGAAAGTAGATCACATGATGAGATGGATTGGTTATTACTCTCACCATCAAATTCTACCTCTGCTCTGGGAGTAAAATCTGTAGGTGGAGCAGTGTGATTGTAACCAATGCCAAACTTCACATTGGAAGCAGATTGCTTACTAAGAAGCATTTCAAAACCTTTGCATGATTGTACCCATCTATCACACTCTACCTGGGTGACTGCAAGGGTTTCTTTGAGATCTTTATACTTCTCTAGAAGTATCTCTTCCCTAGCCTTATCATAGTTATTTGGCATTTAAGTTTGTAAATCTCATCATTCTTATCATTAAGCACAGACTCAAATTCAGCTTTGCTTTTGGAAATTTTTGTTCTAGCTCAATGTTCTTGTTGATTAAAGCTACATTTGCTTCTCTAATAGATGCAAATGCTGCTATAACTTTCAGAACACAATTTGGCTTTTGCCTCAGAGGATACCTGTGATACCTTTGGTGTAGAGGCATTAGTGGATGAAGTATCAGCAGAATCCAAAGCCATAAGAGCTAGATTTCCAAAGGGACTTTCACCACCATGTTGACCAGCACCTGAAATAGTTGTTCATGACCAGACAAGTCATCTGGTAAACTGCTCCAGTCAACAATCCTGGGGTGAAGAAGCTGTGTTGTTGAGGTTGAGTTTGTTGATGAGATTGGGAAGGTTGTGGTTCAGGCAATGCTTGTGGTTGTTGTGCAATTGGAGCTTGAACAGGATTTGGTTGAGGCATATAATAGCAGGGATAAGGATATGACATTTGACCCTGGGGAACAAAGTATGCAGAGACCTAGGATGTGAATGATGACCAGAACCAGCATATGTTGCCCTCTGTTTTGTGGACTAGTACTAGGAAAAGTCACAAAGGGTGCAGAAGAGTTAGATCCAGTTGATCTACACTCTCTTGCAAAGTGTCCCAGCCTTTGGCATTTGTGACACCTCAACTTACTCTTGTCAAAACCAACTTTGGTTTTGCCAGAGAGTCCAGGAAATTTCCTGCTAGTTCTCTTATAGAACTTCTGAGATCTGATATTAATCAATGCCATTTGACTCAGAATATCCATCTCTTCTAGATCATCATCAGTATTCCTTTCAAATCATCCATGATGAAGCATAGATTGTCACTATTACTGCTGCCAGATGACTCTCAATACCAACAAATGCATGATCAGAACTATTTGAAGAGAAATCAATATGCTCATCATAATTGCTTTCAGATGCAGCATATTCTGACTCATGACCAACCAAGGCGTATTCCCTGGTACAAAGTCATTAGTGAGCTTTCCTGATGAGGGCAGTTTCCTTTTCTGCTCTATCTCTCTTTCGAATGTAAGCAGTTTCCCATGAAGTTGAGTGAGAGATAGGCTATCCAAATTTGCACTGGAGCGTAGGACAATAGTTTTGTGTCCCATCTCTCAGGCAGTGATCTGAGGAACCTGTTATTCATCTGGCTATTGGTGTATTCCCGTTTCACCATTTTCAGCTCAGAGATCAAGCAGGAAAAATGCTCAAACTATTGAGTCAGTGTCTCACCCTTTCTATGAGAGAATGTCTCATATTGTTGGGCAAGGATTTCTCTGTTGTTTGCTAAGACCTCATCTGTGCCACCGAATTGTTCCTTCAGGGCATTCCAGAGATCATGAGCAGTTTCATGATGCATAAGCCCTGAATAGATTTCATTAGGCCGTGCCATGGCCAGAATTCCATGGGCTTTAGCATCAATCTCAAACAGTTTCCGATCTTCATCAGAGTATTGTTCCTTCTTCTTCGGAACCATTTGATTGGTTTCCGGATTGTTCACCATAGGCTTATGTGGTCCATGTACCACAGATGTCCAACACCTGAACTGTTAACATAGGTGATGAAGCATTCTTCATTGCCATTTGTTATACTCGGTCCTAACCAGCATCGGAGGCTTGGTTGAGGAACTGGTATTGTGAGGATCACTAGAAGGAGTAGTCATCTCAGATTCAATCAAATTCAATTAAGCTAAAACCAATTTAGAACAAAACCAAGCAACCGATTGAACCAAAAGAGATCTCAAAATAAATGAACGAAAGCGACAGAAATTCAATAATCTATAACCAGTTCTTGCGAAAATGCTAATTCAATCAAACATAGATATCAATTAGCTGTTTCAATGATCAATTGTTAGATCGATCAATGATTAACCGGCTCTGATACCACTTGTTAGGATCGGTGATCTACGTTTGATCGATTAGAGAGTATAGCAGCGGAATTCTAACAATGAATTAGCCAATTCACAAGAACGAAAAGAATATTCAATGAAGAACAAAAACGGTTATAGATAGAGAGAATTCTGCAAATATATTTCATTCAATATTCGCTTTCGTGGTAACGGAATGTCACGCTTACAATTAGGTCGACACCTCTTATATAAGAGATGTGACGTCTGCTGATGTCACTTGATAGTGACATCTAACAGAATTATTCCAACTGAAACACAACTACTGAAGATATCAAAACAGCTGACATCTTCTACAAAAATACTAGTGTTATCAGTTACTACAACTACTGAAAAACATAAAACTACTGATACTATAACGACTGAAGAACAAGCTCTTCAGTCATTTACAAAACTACTGAAAGTAAAAACATAAAATACTGATATCACAACTACTGAAGAAGTACTCTTCAGCTGTTGTGACAAACTACTGAAACTTCAGTACTTGATCTTCAGACTTGAACTTTAGATGTTTCATCAGCTGATGACTTTAGTAGATATCATCAGCTGATGTCTTCAGTCTTTGTCTTCAGACTTTGTACACCAGTTGTTGATCTTTATCACTTGTAGACTCTTCAACTGTTGTACTTCAGTACTTTGGTCTTCAGCTTCAGCACTTGTATTCTTCAGCTGTTCGCTTCAGCACTTGTGTTCTTCAGCTGTCAGCTTCAGCACTTGTGTTCTTCAGCTGTTGAACTTCAGCACTTTAGTCTTCAGCTGTTGAAGTCTTCAGCACTTGATCTTCATCTGTGGAGTTTTCAGCACTTATCGAACTGCTGATGAAGCCTTCAGCAGTTGTTGTGATATCATGTGGGACTTAGAGGTTTTTTGATCTTGGCTCATTGGTTCTTTTGGTCCACAGAACTGTTAACATTTGAAAGAGAGATAGAACAGAAAAGGAAACTGGCTTCATCTGGGAAGCTCACTGATGATTTTGTACCAGGGAATACTGCTCCGTTTGGTCATGAGTCAGATATGCTGGATCAGAAAGTTCTTATGATGAGCATATAGATTTCTCTTCAAACAGTGGAGATCCTGCTTTTGTTGGTGTTGATAGTAATTCAGGGTGTAGTAGTGATAATTTGTGCTTTTTGATGGATGATTTGAAAGGAATTGCTGATGATGATTTGGAAGAGATGGATATTTTGAGCCAAATGGCATTAGTCAATATCAGATCTCAAAAATTCTACGAAAGGACAGGTAAAAAATTTTCTGGTCTCTCTGGAAAAACTAAAGTTGGTTTTGACAAGAGCAAGTTGAGATGTCACAAGTGTCATAGACTTGAACATTTTGCAAAAGAGTGTAGATCATCTAGATCTAACTCTTCTGCACCCTTTGTGACCTTTCCATGCAATAGCTCACAAAACAAAGGGCAACATTCTACCAGTTCTAGTCATCATTCACAAATTCAATCATCTCCTGTATATTTTGTTCCTCAAGGTCAAATGCCATATCCTTATCCTTGTTTTTACATGCCTCAGTCCAATCAGGTTCCAGTACCCATAGCTCAATAACCACATGCCCTACGTGAGCCTCAACCATCTCAATCCAATCAACAATCTCAATCTCAATCACATCAAAGCTTTTTCACACCTGGAGTTGTTAAATGGAGTAGCTTACCAGATGACCTTTCTGGTTATTCTGAACAAGTGTTTTCTAGTGCTGGTCAACATGGTGGTGAAAATCCTTTTGGAAATCTTGCTCTTATGGCCCTGGAGCCTACTGATGTTTCATGCTCAAATGCATCATTATCACAGGTACCATAGGTATCTTCTAAGGCTAAGGCCAAGTTGTGTTCTGTGTCATGCATAGCTGCTTTTCTCTTAATTAGAGAAGCAAATGTAGCTTTAATTAATCAAAATCTTGACCTAGAGAAAGTGATTTCCAAAAGAAAAGCTGAGTTAGAGTCTGTTTTAAAGGAAAAAGATGATGAGATTTACAAATTAAAATGCAAATCACTGATGAAAAGGCAAAGGTAGATGTCATTTTAGAGAGTCATAAGAATCTGAAAGAAACACTTGCAGCTACTCAAGTAGAGTGTGAACGCTAGGTAACATCCTGCAAGGGGTTTGAAATGCTTTTTAGTAAGCAAACAGCTTCAAATGTGAAGTTTGGGATTCGGTATAATCACACTGTACCTCCTACAGATTTTACTCCCAAGACAGAAGTAAAATCTGAAGGTGAAAGCAATTCCCAAACCACATCATCATGTGTCTCATCCTCAAGTGATAATGCAAAATCAGAGGATGAAGTTAGTAATAGTACCTCAGCTAATCAATCTGCTGATGGTCTCACTGCTGATAAACACATGTTCAAAGAAAAGCTTAGCACTTCAGGTGTTGTCTCACAAAGTATTCAAAGTACTGAAGAGCAAGTAACAACACCTGAAGAATATTTCAAACCAAATAAAAAAACATGGTTTGACAACTGCTGAAGAGTCTATCAGGAAATCCGAAAGTACTGATAGAAAACTTCTGAAGAACAAGTCTTCAGTTGTTACAAATCCTTCAGTACTTAACATAAGTATTGAGAGGAAGAAAGTACTGAAGAACACACCTTAAGTAGTTTCATCTTCTTCAGCGGTTGAACAACAGAAGATGAAGAGAAAGCCATGGAAATATGTGGTCTATTCAATCATCTCACTGATGAATGTTGGTACAGAAAGGGTTCAAAATTCAACAAAAATAAAATCATTAAAAAGAAAATTAATAAAATGAAAAATGAATTGGAAACCAAGTTTGTGCCATAAACATCTCAAACTGATAACCCAAGTTATTAAAAATCTAAAAAGAAGGAAGGGGTTTATCATAAAATAGCTGAAAGTATTCCTTATGGAATATCAAAACACCAGACTAAGTATGTGTCTTTCAAAAAGGAGGACATGGTGAGTCACAGGAACCAATCAAAAACAAGTACTGATATGTCTGCTGAACTGAAGGCTTTAACAACCAATCAGACACAACTTGTTATGATGGTTCAACATCTGTTGGGGAGAGTTAACCAAATAGATGTACCTATGATTAAACCACTGAAAAGGAAAACTAAGCCAAAATCAAAGGAATCATTTTCAGCACCATCTCCACCTTCAAGGCTGTTAATCATGACAAATAAGTTAGTATAAAATCTGTTGATGAGAACAGACCCAAAACCAAAATGGTTTGGGTCTCAAAAGCTAAAAAGTTTGTTGTGACAAATGCAGGGTTCTTCAGCATGCCATAGAAGCATCTGGTATGTGGACAGTGGAGGATCTATGCATATGACAGGGAGCAATTCTCTTCTTCATGACTACTCTCAAGGAAAGAAGGGATTTGTATGTTGTCGTAATGATGCTAAGGGTTACATCATCGGCAAAGGCTTTGTGTCAAATAGTGAGATATGATTTGATGATGTTAACCATGTGAAGAATCTCAAGTACAACTTGTTGAGTGTCAGTCAAATGTGTGATAATGGGCATGTTGCACTTTTCACCATTCAGAACTGTCGGATTCTGTCTTCCAATGTTTTGAGAATGATTGACAAGATATTGGATGAATATACTCTCCTGAAGCCAACAGGATTGGAAGAGTATATGCCTTAGACTTATCAAAGAAAATTGATCTAAAAGGCTCTCCATGTCTGTTCTCCAAGGCCTCTCCTTAGGAATATGAACTATGGCACAGAAGGCTTGGTCATGTGAATCTTAAAAACAAGAACCAGCTTATCCATCATGGTTTAGTGAGAGGTCTGCCATTAAAGGAGTTCAAATGTGATGACAACTGCTCTGCTTGTTTAAAAGGAAAGCAACACAAACTATCATTCCCTCCAATAGAAGAACCAAAGTCCACTGCCTGCTTGCAATTACTGCGTATGGATCTTTTGGTCCAGTAAGAGTGATGAGCATGGCAAAGAAAAAATACTATCTGGTAATTATGGATGATTATTTCAAATTTGTATGGACCTTCTTCTTACATTCAAAAGATGAGGCTGGTCAAGTCATCATCTACTTTGTGATGCATGTGGAAAAGCAGTACTCCCTTTGTGTCAAGTGTGTGAGGAGTGATAATGGCACAAAATTTAGAAACCACACACTTGATGAATTTTATTTCTCTAAGGGAATCAGAGGCATTATAGCATTCCAAGAACTCTTGAACAAAATGGAGTGGTGGAGAGAAAGAACAGGACCCTTATTGAAGCCGTAAGGTCAATGTTGGCTGATTTTGGTTTGCCAGTAACCTTTTGGGCTGAAGCTATCAACACAGCTTGCTATGTGTAAAATAGAGTGTTAGTAAATCAGAGATTGATTAAGACTCCTTATGGAGTGTTACATCATTTGGCCCCTCTGTTTTCCTTCTTTAGTGCATTTGGGTGTCCCTGTTATATTCTTAACACAAAGGATTCACTTCTGAAGTTTGAATCAAAGGTGGATGCAGGGTTCTTTGTTGGGTATTCATCTACTTGCAAGGCATACAGAGTTTTTAATTGCAGAACAAAGATAGTTGAAGAAACCTTGCATGTAAAGTTTAATGAATCTCCAAAGGAGAAAATCCCACAAAACCCTGTGGAGTTATTTGATTTGGACATACTACAATATGTTCCTTATCAGCCTCCAGCTGTTGCAGATTCTATGAATCTATCATCTCCTACAACTAGTCATTCATCTGGTGATACAAATGCAAGGTTTAGTGATCACCTGCCTGAGTCTACTAACCTTGATGTTCCTGTAGCTTAAGCAGTTCCATCCACAACAAATGTTGATGAGATCTCTGATTCCTCTACTTCATTTGAATTACCATCTCATTCTAGGTTTCAAGAGTCTAGATCAACATCTGTTGCTGCTGAATCACCTACAAACACTTGCACAGATCTTATTGAGTATCAAGAACTGAAGAATCACCCCATGTCTCAGATCATTGGTGAAATCAACGGTAGTGTTTCAACTAGAAGTCAATTGTCCATTTCTGCTTTATGCTCTCTTCATCAGTTAGAAAGAGCCAAAGAACTATCATATTGCATTAAGAGACAATGGATGGGTTGAAGCTATGCAACTTGAGCTTCTTCAGTTTCAAAAGCAACAAGTGTGAGAACTGGTTCCTCTACCCCAAGGTAAGTGTGCAATAGGCACTAAATGGGTGTTTAGGAATAAAACTAATGAAAAAGGTCAAATTGTCAAGAACAAGCCAGACCGGTTGTACAGGGGTTTCCACCAGAAGAAGGTATTGATTATGATGAAACCTTTGCCTCTGTAGCCATGCTGGAGGCAATCAGATTGTTCTTAGCTTATGCTGCTTTCCATAATCTTAAATTTTTTCAAATGGATGTCAAAAGTGCATTCTTATATGGTAAAGTAAAAGAAGAAGTTTATGTGTGTCAACCACCAGGTTTTGAAAATCGTAAACATCCAGATTGGGTGTATAAGCTTGATAAGGCTCTTTATGGGTTAAAACAAGCTCCTAGAGCCTGGTATGAAACACTGTCTAACTTTCTTCTTCAAAATAATTTCACTAGAGGCTCCATAGATAAAACTTTGTTCATTAAGAAAGTAGGCATGCATAAGCTCCTTGTTCAAATTTATGTAGATGATATTATTTTTGCATCCTGTGATTCACAGTTGTGTGATGCCTTTACTAAGTTGATGCAACAAAAGTTTGAAATGAGTGCCATGGAAGAATTACAGTTCTTTCTGGGTTTGCAAATCAAACAAATGGCTGATGGAACTTTCATTCATCAGTCAAAATATACAAAGGATTTGTTGAAAAAGTTTGATTTACAAAACTATAAGTCCTGTTCTACTCCCATGTACAGCACCACACAACTGGATGCTGATCAGAAAGGTAAAGCAGTTGATGAAACTCTTTACAGATGTATGATTGGTTCCTTGATGTACCTTATAGCTTCTAGACCAGACATTATGTTTGCAACTTGTGTCTGTGCTAGATTTCAGGCTCCACCTAAAGTATCCCATATGATTGCAGTCAAAAGGATCTTTAGATATTTGCAAGGAACTCAATCTCTAGGACTTTGGTATTCCACTGGGCACTCTTGCAAATTAGTTGTTTTCACTGATAGTGACTATGCAGGGTGTAAAGTTACAAGAAAATCAACCTCTGGTGGATGCCAATTTCTAGGCAATTGTTTAGTTTCTTGTCAGAGTAAGAAAAAAACTTCAGTTACTACATCCACTCCTGAAGCAGAGTATATTGCTGCTGCAAGTTGTACATCTCAGGTACTCTGGCTTCAGAATCAATAACTGGATTATGACATTACAGAGACTAAGACTCCTTTATTAATGGATAGTGCTTCAGCTCTTTGTATTGTTAAGAATCCTATCCAGCATTCTAGGACAAAAAATATTGAGATCAGACATCATTTTATCAGGGATTGTTATGAAAAAGGTCTGATTGATCCAAAGTTTGTTCCTAGTGCTGATGAGCTTGCAGATATATTTACTAAGCCTTTGGACAATGCAACTTTCCAAAATCTTGTGCTAAGGCTTGGTATGCTGCAGCTTGAATGATTTGACAACTACTGATGATCTCAGTTCACAAGTACTGATGAACATTAGTATACATCCGTAGAAATAAGTACTGATAAGTTATTTTATCGTTAGCAGTTTTCATAACTACTGAAGACTAAATTACTTAAAAGTACTAAAGTACTTTATTTGTTGAAAAGTACTGATGTAGTTACAACTACTGATGTGGTTACAACTACTGATGTCTGTTCTAACACATAAGTACTGATGACCAATGAAACATCTGAAAATCAGATAATCTGCTGAGTAAGTGTTAAGGTCAAATGAAACAACTGAGATCTGTGAATTGACGACAACACTGATGAGCAATTTTACTCTTCAATTGTTTCAAACAATGTTGTTTCACTTTAAAACAACTGAAGCCAAAACCAAGTCTTTAGTAGTTTCAAACTACTGATGACTAACACCAAGTATTTTGTTGTTTACAACATCTAAAAGTTAAAACCATGTCTTTAGTCGTTTTCTAACAACTGATGACTAACACCAAAACTTTTAGTTGTTTTCTTTTAGTCTTTTCATAACTATAAATAGCTAACCCTAACTTCAAACTTTTCATAAGTCGTTTTCCGAATGTTCATCTTCCATTAATGGCAACCATGCAAATCAAATCGCGACAACTGTGTTGCCTACTTCACAAAATCGGCCTTTTGGACTAAGTTTTATGCTGCCATTGATCTGATGGTTGATTCCCCGTATCAAAATGCTTTTCTTTTGAATCCAACCATCTATCCCGATACCCTTCGCCAATTCTGGACAAATGTCACTGTCCATACTGGTGAGAATGACGTTGCGATCACTCTCCAGTCGTTTGTAAACCAGAAGAAGGTGGTCATCACTCCTGCTATCATTCGCCAAACCCTAGATCTGAATGATGCCACCTTCGTCACCAAATACCCGAAGGGCATCACTGATCTATCATTCATCAACCATGGGTATGGGGGCGACCAAAGTGCTACCACCATTCTGAAGAAGCACTTCCATGATGTTGAATGCCTAATCTTTCACATGATCAATGTCTTCCTTGCCCCCAAATCCTCTTCATGGGATCAAATGTCATCCAGGTGGCAGCAGGTATTGTATTCTATCCTTGAACGCCAAAGCTTAAATTTTTCTGAAATTATGTTTTTGGAAATAAAAGATCTGGCAATGAAACTTGTGGCTAACAGATGGATATTATATCCAAGGTTTGTTATGGCCATAATCATAAATCAATTAAAATCTGATGGCCCTGTTGGCCTTGGAGTCCCGGCTGTGGTAGTTTTGCCAGAGGTATACTCCAGGCACAAATCTGACCCACAACTCAAAGAGGCTGCCAAACTACTAAAACCCAAACAGAAGTAACCCACAACTTCATCCTCCAGATCCAAAGTCCCCTCCAAACCACAATCCAAACAAACCAAAAAGGCTACTCAGGGAGTTAAGTCCCCTGATGATGTCCCTGCAACACAAAGGCAGGATGAAACTATAGGTAGTAATCCCCCTGTAGTTTCCAAGACTCTACCAGCTGAAACCGCTCAGGTATCCTCTCAACAGGATCCTGATGCAACCAAAAATGGGGAAACCACATTACTGGAATCTCTCTAACTTGAGAAGATTTCCATTGAAGAGCACCATTCACCCCAGGTGCAATCCTCTTCACACTTATCTCCCACTGAAGCCACCACTACAAGCCCAACTGTGGTTATTGCACAAGTGCTGACTCAACTACATTCCTCTAACCGTCCCCAGAAACCTATTAGCACTGGGAAAACCTCAACAGTTGAGAGAGAGGATTATAATGTGGCTGATAACCCACAGCACATGGATTACAGAGTTCAATTCAAACATGTGGTGAGGCTGCCTCTTCTCCTGTTTCAGCACATGACCAAGATGAAGGTGGTATCATTTCTAAGTCCACATTAGAGGCAACTACCAATGAAGGACATAATCCTAAGGCAGGAAGTCCCCAGTTCCAAGAAATAGGGGCACATGTGAATACTGATCTACACTCCGCATATGTTCATCCTGATTTAATCAGGAGGTCAGATGATTCAGCAAAGACTGATGATGACCTGGGCTTTTTCTTTGATGTTCTAGCCCACAACACCATTCTTGAGACTGAGGTATGCAGACTACAAGAACTGCTTGCCAAAATGTCACAAGAATCAAGTCCATTTGCTCAAATTCACCCACAGATGCAGTTTCTCCTGAAGCTCTCCCAAACACTGAGCCACTCCCAATAACAATGCCACTAGCCTCTGATTCAGGCACCATTTCTCAGGGACAGAACCCCTCTGAGCAAATGGTTGTTGCCTTTTAATCCTCCTTACCTCTCCTCACTTCCATCATCACTAACATTGTGCATCAAGCCATTGATGAGAGGCTTTCCTCAAATCTTCAAACCTTAATTGATAGTGCTGTTTCTAAGAGACTTTCTGACATTCAAACCCCTGAACCCAATGCAACCAAAAAAGGGGAGTCTAAGTCAGTGAAAGCAGACAAAAGAAAGAGAGTTAAAAGGGAAGAAGAAAAAAGAGAAGAAAGAAAAGGAGATGATCACATACATGAGAAAGAAGAGTGCTGAATAGACTGAAGATGAGAAAAAGTTAGAAGACTTGATCAAAGAAGCTGATGAGCAACATAGCAGATCTATGGATAAGATCATTGATCAACTCTTCAGACAAGGTTTTGACATAGCCAAACTTGACTCTGAAATCAGAAGGCTAGAGATTCAAGAGATTGAACATAGATGGGCAAGTTGGAGTGAGAAAAAAGGGAAAGGCTAGAAGCTATGACAAGATTCATATCAAAGCATTTGGGTAGATCAATCATTGAAGTGAAGTCATGGTCCAGAGACAGTATTTTGGAGATAACCACCAGAATCTGTTCTTCTAAAGTATTCAACAAAGGATTGATCATAGAAGCTCTTGATGAAGCTGGTGCTGGGAAAAGGTCTGATATGGCAAAGTTATCCAAGGCTTCACTCACAACCAAGATGCTAGAGCAGCCTGTACAAACTCCCAAACTAAAACAACCAATTTCACAACCCTCAAAACCAACTCCTTTACCCAAAAAACCTACTTAAACCACTACCAATGATGCACCCAAGAGGAAGAGAAGGATGTTGAGGATGGAAGAAGAAGAAGATGATGATGAGGATGATAGTCTGCCAATCTCTGCTATTCTTAAAATAAAGATGCCTGAGCCCAGGAGTCAACCAACAACAATCACACCTGACATCCAAAGGCAAATGGTAAAAGTCAAACTTGAAGAAGAAGAACAACACAAACAACATGATGAGCAGCTGTTAAGGATGGTTGATAAAGAGTTTCCTAAGTCTTCATCCATAAAAGCTATGAAGAAACATGCTCAGAGGTTGTATGCTCTTAGATTCACATTTCAATATCAGAAAGAGAGAGTGAGAATTTGGCCTAACCCCAGAGTAAGTGACAGAATTCATAAAAAGAAGATTCCAGGTAGATATAATGGCCAAGTAAAGAAGATTGTAGATGTTGTGATAATGCTGGCCATTGTAGTGTCACCCTGGGAAATCCTTGATGACTTCAAGAGAGCTTACAAGTGTAAGATGACTCCACAAACTTTACTAGAAAACAAAATGGTAAAGAAGGGGTTGATCTACAAGAAGCTTGAAGAAATAAGAAGAAATGAGCTCCAGTTATCACTTGAAGGCACTCATCCTAATGAGTTTGCATACAGAGAAATAACTACTGTGGAGCTAAAGAATGGAAAGAATGTTAAGTACTTATCAAAGTACTATGGGCCTGAGTTCTTCTTTGAAAGTGAAGCTGACGAACTCACTATGGAAGAACAAGTTGTATTCCTTGAGGCCTATGTCAGAGAGTCTTACAGACTCATCATTGGGAAGTAGGTCTGATGGATGGGATAACAGATCTGTGTTCAATTCCCCAAGACAGAGTTCCCATTCATCCTTTGCCAATCAAACTTCCTGAAACCTCTTCCGTGGCCTGAGCTTAATTTGAAGATTTTTGAGCTGGTCCAGAAAATGTTTCTGCTTATAAGTGGGACTTCAATAATCTTAAAGGTTTTGGCTGCATTGGTTCAGGGGAGTTTGTTGGACCAAAAGAACCAATGAGCCAGATCAGAAAAACCTTTAAGTCCCACAGACATGAAAACAACTGAAGTGGTCTACAACAGCTGAAGACAAAGTCTGAAGACAACTGCTGAAGACAAAGTCTAAAGACCAAGTTCTCAGAAGTTGTCACAACAGCTGAAGTAGTTCTCTTCAGTAGTTGTGATGGTTTACTTTTCAGTAGTTTGTAATCAGTAGTTTTATATTATGTAAAACATCTGAATTTCTTACACTTCCGATGTTATAACTTTAGTACTTATAGTGTTAGCTTGTACTTAGCTTTTTGTGAAGGTGTCCTCCGTTGTTGTGGACATCTTCAGTAGTTTAGTTTACTTTCAGTTGTTTGTATAATTCAGTTAGTTGTCACTATCAAGTGACATGAGCTGATGTCACATTCCTTTATAAAAGGAATGTTGACCTAATTTCTTTGTAACCGAAGCGTGAATGAAAACATTCTCTTTGCAGAAAACTTTCTCTCTCTATAACTGTCACTGTTTGATTGAATATTCATATTATTCTTGCTTAAATTTCGTCTAATTCTTGTGCTATTCCGCTGCAAATCTTAATGTAATTGATCAAACTAGATCCCGATCCTTTCACTCACACGTATATATATATATATATATATATATATATATATATATATATATATATATATATATATATATATATATATATATATAAACAGTATATATACCCACACGAAACACAATCATACATACACCATTTACATATACATACAACCTCAAACATCGACAAACCGTACCTCTCGAATCAACCGAACGAAAGCAAGTTATACCGAACAAAAAGAAAATGGATGAAACATGGTTTAAATGGATTGAGTACCTGCAAATCGACTAACGGCGGGGTGGAATCGATCGGCAGCGGCTAGAAGGCTCGAATTTGCGGTCGACGGCAAAACGTGCATAGGGTTTGGGGGAAGAAGGCTTTGGCCGAGGTTTGGTTGTTTTAAAGTAGTTTTTCACATTTACAATTTGGACCCCGAACTCTCAATTAATATTCCCTCGAGTTTGCTTTCTTTACAATTTAAACCCTGGACTTAATTATAATAATATTAATAATATTAGTAATAATATTAACAATTTTTACTGTAATTATAATAATAGAATAGATTTCTATATTATTAGTGTTATTAAATATTAAGGTTGGCATGAAAGGAGATACGACGAGATTCGGTTGGAAAACAAATTAATTACGCAAAACAATAAATGCGCGAAAAAGAATTAATGGATTTCGAGTCAATTGACGGACCTGATGGTGACTGATGTCACAAGAGCTTTGGTCTTTATTGCTTGGTGTAGCCTCCAAGCTCTGGCCAAAGAGAGGTTGATATACACCTTCACCAACAGGTGTCTCAAAAAGTGTATGAATCTCTACAGCAGTTGATGATGATGAGACAGGGCTCTCAGGTTCTGCCACTAGGCCTTCAGTCAAGGTTTCCCCAATAAAACTAATCTTAGGGTCTGCCTCAATATCCAGTTGACCGATGACATCTCCTGAGTGCCTTAGTCTGCTTCTGAAGCTGAACTATGCAGTGATTCTATCTTGGATTCTTTGAGCCAGCCTGTCAGCTTGTCTTGATTGGCTTTTATTGACAAGTGGCATGTTGACTAGATCCAGACCTTCATAGAAGTTCAAGGTCTAAAAATTGAAGACCTCTTGTTATCCTTGAACTATAAGAATGATGAGGGCTCTTCTGCTATCATCGTACCTCCACCCAATGATATGATTTGAAGTTGGTGGAGATGACATAGCCCTTGCTATCCTTCCTCAAATAGACTCTGTATGTAGGAGTCTATGGAGTCCATATCAATGTGATTGAGGAAGTTGCTGAGTATGCACAATTGCAAGTGAGGATGGTGAGTCCTTAATCTCCATACTCTCTGAAGAACTCCCAGGTTCTGTGATTGTAATGAGTTTCTCCCCCTTGTTGGTAGCATCACCCTCTTGCATAGGTGAGCTAGGAGTTAGGTCAATCATACTCATAGGTTCTTATGTTCCTGGTTGAGCTCCTCTTAAAGGTCTCCAAGCTAGTTTTTCCTTAAGATAAGAAATCTCAAGTTGCTGATCATTGACCCTGTTTTGCAAGGTAGTCACTTGAGATTGAAGATGACTGACCTTAGAGACTAAATAGGTGCATGTTTTGGACAGTTTTTGCACCTTTAGTCTCAAACTCCCCTCATCTTCATCTGAAGAATCATTGGCGGATGAGATGATTGGACCAGAGTCCTATCTCTCATCACTAGGTTAGGTTCTTGGCTACTGGATTTCCTCTGCTCACTTGCAACCTCAGTTGAGGTGTCAATGCGCTGAGTTGCCATGGTTGAGGTTTTAACGATGGAATTACTTTTAAAAGTGAGAGCCACTTCCATATGGACATCCTAAATAGGTTCAGAAGTGTCCACCTCAGTAATGGGTGACTAATGTGGGATAGATGTAGAAGACTCAGGAGCACTGATTTCTCTTTGAGTAGGGGAAAAGAAGATAGACTCATGATACTCACTAAAACCTAAATCTTCATCAGTATAAAAGTCAAGGTTAGGAATTGGTTGGTTTAAGTCCAAATGCTAGGGATGGTAACTATCCCCTGAAGGTTGTTCACTTGAGTGTTGATACTCAGACTGAAGTCTTAAAGCATATGGGCTTGTGAGCTCATCAGGCTAAGCATGAGGAACCTCAGCATTGATCATTGAATTAACGAGAGTGGTCTACTCTTTAGGAGAAGTGGGAGCTCCAGTGTCCACTTTTTCCTGTGTGGTGAGTATATGGGAACCTGTATAGACTGAATAGTCTGTGTAGGGGTTCGTTTGTGTTTTCTTTGGTAGGTGAGGGTGATATGTTGCTTTTGAGGTGGTTGGGATGTAGAAGGTCTGGGTTCAACACTAGCTGGTGCTGCTAGGTTGTCACCTTGAGTAATGAGCTCTAACATTTTTGGGAAAAGGGCAGTTTCTACCCCAGAGAAGCCAACAATGGGCTTTCTTAATATTTTAAAGATGTTGGGCTTCATATGTCCTAGTTTAAGAATATTACCTGTTCCCCTTAACTATGAGCCCAGTTCACAGTTAAGAATGTGTTGAACATATCTAGGGAACATGTACTATTCTAAGGAGTCCAAGTTTGCAAGTGAATTTGTATAAACAAACTGGGAGTACCTGAACTTGACCCCCTAAACTATCCTATGAACAATGAAGGAGAGATCTTCAAGAGTCTGGTCCCATCCTCCATGCTTGCTTGACAAGCTATGGATAACCACATGGAGAAGGAATTTCCATTGAGATGAGACCTTTCCTTTTCTGAAGGTCTTTACAGAGAAATCTCCCTCATAGCCCATCTGCTCAAAAGAGCAGTTAACATAATCTTTGGGAATGAACACCTCACTTTCTTCATCATCCAGTTGAAGATGAGTGTTGATGATGGCCGGAGTGATGAAGACTGTTCTCCCCTGCACTGTGGCTGATAGTGCCTTCTCCCCATCCATAACAACCTCTTCGTAGGTCTTCCAAAATGTGAGCAGATGATCCTTATATAGTGTAGGATCAATGGTTAGGGAGGTGAAATAGTTCGATAGAGTTAAGAAACGGTAAACCTTTGAGAAATGTGGATCTTTCTCAAAGTGTAACAGAGTAACCTGGTTGTGTTGCATGTGTAACTGCATGGAGAAGTTTGGTTCATTTATGTGATTATGGTTGGCCATTTCGAGGAAGCTTAAGAATGAAGAAAGATGAGCGAAGGTAATTTCAGAGAGAAATTTAAGGTTTAGGTTTGGAAGAAGATTATAGAAAGAGGGGGAACCGTTGGGTTTACATGTGAAAAGGATTTAAGACAAAGTTAATGAAAGAGGATAAACTTTGAAATCCGGATGTCGGTCCCAATTCTGAAAAAGTAGTTTGCTTTTCCTCAAAAAGTAGTTTTCTTGGAAGTCAAAAAGCTTCCGAAGGTAAATTATCATTGAAAGTTTTTAATGAAAAAGCTTCAAAAACTAAAATGACTTCGGAAGATTTTCCTAAGAGTTGTGAAAAATGTGCTTCGGAAGAAGAATTAAAACTTGAATGCTTTGTTCAAACGAACAGATATTCCGAGAGTTAGTTTTGCTTTAGAAGAAAATAGTCCTTGAAAACATATAAGTGTCTAAGACAAGTATTAAGCTTCGGATGATATTTCAGAAATTTCTTTCAAAGGTAAATTCTTAGATAGTTATTTGTTTTGAAGGCATGAATTTCTTCCAAGATAAAGCATATCTTTCGAAGGATCAAAATTTTCAGAAATCTAAGGAAAGTCTTCAAACGATTTTCATCCATAGAAATAAGAGCTTATGAAAGTGATGAACTAGACAACTTAGGACACATAGATTTTAAGATATAATAAGAATCAGTTTTAAGAAAAACGTACTCAAAGTTTATCATCCCAATAGCTGATATAAGATATTTAAATCTATGTTCATCAAAAGCTTTTGTAACAGATCAACATATTGTTCATTTGTGTGGACTTTGACTAGTTTAATTAATCCCTTTTCAAATTTATCTCTTATTAATGATACCTGATCTTGAGGTGTTTGTTCCTTGAGTGCTGCACATGATTATGTGTGATAGAGATAGCACTGTTGTTGTCTATATGAATGAGACTCTCCTTGAAGTTTAATCCACAGTCAAGCATTTGTTCCATATCCATAGCACTTGAGCACAGTAGCTTGCAGCAGCAATGTATTTAGCTTCAACAGTTTAGGCAGAGACACAAGATTATTTCTTGCAATGCCATGAGACAACCCTTCCAACAAGAAACTAACATCCCCCAGATGTGGACTTTGCAGTCATGTTGCCACCACCATAATCACTATCTGTATAAGCATACTAATTGAAGGAATAATTCTTAGGATACAAAAGACTAAGTGTTAAAGCACCTTTGAGGTATCTTAGAATCCTTTTGACAGTGATAAGATGACACATCTTAGGGTTGGCTTGATATCTTGCACAAATACATGTAGCAAACATGATATCAGGCCTGCTAACTGTAAGATACATAAAAGACCCAATCATTGCCCTGTAAATGTTTTCATTGAAAGGATCGAGATCTAGTTTGATCAACTAGATTGATATTTGCAGCAGAATAGCACACGAATTAGACTAAATTATAGCAAGAGTAATATGAATATTCAATCAAACAGTAACGATTATAGAGAGAGAAGGTTTTCTGCAAAAAGAATGTTTTCATTCACGCACAAGCTTCCCGTACATGGAAATTAGGTCAACATTCCTTTTATAAGGAATGTAAGATCAGCTGACCTCACTTGATAGTGACATCTAACTGATTTATACAAACAACTGATAGCAAACTAAACTACTGAAGTTATAACATCTGAAGTGTAAGAAATTCAGATGTTTTACATAATATAAAACTACTGATTACAAACTACTGAAATGTAAACCATCACAACTACTGAAGAGAACTACTTCAGCTGTTGTCTTCAGACGTTGTCTTCAGACATTGTCTTCAGACTATATCTTCAGCTGTTGTCTTCAGACTTTATCTTCAGACTTTATCTTCCGACTTTGTCTTCAGTTGTTGTCTTCAGACTTTATCTTCAGACTTTGTCTTCAGTTGTTGTAGACCACTTCAGTTGTTTTGAAGTCTGTGGGACTTAAAGGTTTTTCTGATCTGGCTCATTGGTTCTTTTGGTCCAACAAACTCCCCCTGAACCATATAAGAATGCCTTGTTCTTGACAATTTGACCTTTTTCATCAGTTTTATTCCTAAACACCCATTTAGTGCCTACTGCACACTTACCTTGGGGTAGAGGAACCATTTCCCACACTTGCTGCTTTTGAAACTAAAGAACCTCAAGTTGCATGGCTTCAACCCATCCATTGTCTCTTAATGCAATATGATAGTTCTTTGGCTCTTGCTGACTGATGAAGAGAGCATAAAAGTAGAAATTGGACAATTCACTTCTAGTAGAAACACCAGCATTGATGTCACCAATGATCTGAGACATGGGGTGATTCTTCAGTTCTTGATACTCAATAAGATCTGTGCAAGTGTTTGTAGGTGATTAAACAGCAACAGATAATGATCCAGACTCTTGAAACCTAGAATGAGATGACAATTCAAAAGAAGTAGAGGATCCAGATATCTCATCAGCATTTTTTGTGGATGGAGCTACTGAAGCTACAGGAACATCAAGTTTAGTAGACTCAGGCAGTTGATCACTAAAACTTGCATTTATACCAACAGATGGATAACTAGTAGCCAGAGATGATGTATTCACAGAACCTACAACAGCTGGAGACTCATAAGGAACATATTACCGTATGTCCAAATCAAAAAACTCCACAGGGTTTTGTGGGATTTTCTCCTTTGGAGATTCATTGAACTTGACATGCAAGGTTTCTTCAACTATCTTTGTTCTGCAATTGAAAACTTTGTATGCCTTGTAAGTAGATGAATACCTAACAAAGTACCATGCATCCACCTTTGATTCAAATTTCTGAAGTGGATCCTTTGTGTTAAGAATATAACAAGGACACCCAAATGCTCTAAAGAATGAAATCAGAGGAGCCAAATGATGTAACACTTCATAAGGAGTCTTTATCAACCTCTGATTTACTAACACTCTATTTTGCACATAGCAAGCTGTGTTAACAGCTTCAGCCCAAAAGGTTACTGGCAAACCAGAATCAGCCAACATTGACCTTGCAGCTTCAATAAGGGTCATGTGTTTTTCTTTCCACCACTCCATTTTGTTCAGGAGTTCTTGGAATGCTATACTGCCTCTTGATTCCCTTAGAGAGATAGAATTCATCAAGTGTGTGATTTCTAAATTATGTGCCATTATCACTCCTCACACACTTGACAAAAAGAGAATACTGTTTTTCCACATGCAACACAAAGTAGATGATGATTTGACCAGCCTCATCTTTTGAATGTAAGAAGAAAGTCCATACAAATTGGAATAATCATCCACAACTACCAGACAGTATTTTTTCTTTGCCATTCTCATCACTCTTACTGGACCAAAAAGATCCATATGCAGTAATTGCAAGCAGGTAGTTGACTTTGGTTCTTCTATTAGAGGGAATGATACTTTATGTTGCTTTCCTTTTAAACAAGCAGAGCAGTTGTCATCACATTTGAACTCCTTTAAAGGCAGACCTCTCACTAAACCATGATGGATGAGCTGGTTCATGTTTTTAAGATTCACATGACCAAGCCTTCTGTGCCATAGTTTAGATTCCTGAGGAGAGGCCTTGGAGAACAGACATGGATGGCCTTTTAGATCATTTTTCTTTGATAAATCTAAGGCATATACTCTTCCAATCCTGTTGGCCTTTAGGAGAGTATATTCATCCAATATATTGTTAATCATTCTCAAAACATTGGAAGACAGAATCCAACAGTTCTGGTTGGTTAACATCATCAAATCTTATCTCACCATTTGACACAAAGCCTTTACCGATGATGTAACCCTTAGCATCATTACCAAAAGACACAAATCCCTTCTTTCCTTGAGAGTAGTCATGAAGAAGAGAACTGCTCCCTGTCATATGCATAGATCCTCCACTGTCCACATACCAGATGCTTCTATGGCATGCTGAAGAACCCTGCATTTGTTACAACAAACTAGCTAGCTTTTGAGACCCAAACCATTTTGGTTTTGGGTCTGTTCTCATCAACAAAGTTTATACTAACTGATTTGTCATGATTAATCACAGGTACATCTATTTGATTAACTCTCCCTAATAGATGTTGAACCATCATAACAAGTTGTATCTGATTGGTTGTTAAAGCCTTCAGTTCAGTAGACACATAAGTACTTGTATTTGATTGGTTCCTGTGACTCACCATGTCCTCCATTTTGAAAGACACAGACTTAGTCTGGTGTTTTGATACTCCTTGAGGACTATTTTCAGCTGTTTTATGATAAACCCCTTCCTTCTTTTTAGATTTTTGTGAAAGCTTTAGGTTATCAGTTTGAGATGTTTGTGGCACAAACTTGGTTTCAAATTCATCTTTCATTTTATTAATTTTCTTTTTAATGATTTTATCTTTGTTAAATTTGGAACCCTTTCTGTACCAACATTTATCGGTGAGATGATTGAATAGACCACATATTTCACATGGCTTTTTCTTCATCTTCTATTGTTCAACTGCTGAAGAAGATGAAACTACTGAAGGTGTGTTCTTTAGTACTTTCTTCCTCTCAGTACTTATGTGAATTACTGAAGGATTTGTAACAACTGAAGACCTGTTCTTCAGAAGTTTTCTATCAGTACATTTGGATTTCCTGATAGACTCTTCAGAAGTTGTCAAACCATGTTTCTTTTCATTTGGTTTGAAATTTTCTTCAGGTGTTGTTACATGCTCTTCAGTATTTTGAATACCTTGTGAGACAACACCTGAAGTGCTCAGCTTTTCTTTGATCATGTGTTCATCAGCAGTAAGACCATTAGAAAATTGATTAGCTGAGGTAGTATTACTGACTTCATCCTCTGATTTTGCATTATCACTTAAGGATGAGACACATGATGATGTGGTTTGGGAATTGATTTCACCTTCAGATTTTACTTCTGTCTTGGGAGTAAAATCTGTAGGAGTTTTAGTGTGATTATCCCCAATCCCAAACTTCACATTTGAAGCTGTTTGCTTACTGAGAAGCATTTCAAACCCCTTGCAAGATGTTACCCAGCGTTCACACTCTACCTGAGTATCTGCAAGTGTTTCTTTGAGATTCTTATGATTTTCTAAGATGACCTCAACCTTTGCCTTTTCGTCAGTGATTTGGCATTTTAATTTGTAAATCTCATCATCTTTTTCTTTTAAAACAGACTCAAACTCAGCTTTTCTTTTGGAAATCACTTTCTCTAGGTCAAGATTTTGATTAATTAAAGCTACATTTGCTTCTCTAATTAAGGCAAAAGCAGCTATGCATGACTCAGAACATAACTTGGCCTTAGCCTCAGAAGATACTTGTGGTACCTGTGATGATGAAGCATTTGAACATGAACCATCAGTAGACTCCAGGGCATAAGAGCAAGATTTCCAAAAGGATTTTCACCACCATGTTGACTAGCACCAGAAAACACTTGTTCAGAATAACCAGAAAGATCATCAGGTAAGCTACTCCAGTCAATAACTCCAGGAGTGAAAAAGCTTTGATGTGATTGAGATTGAGATTGTTGACTTGATTGAGATGGTTGAGGCTCAGGTAGGGCATGTGGTTGTTGATCTATGGGAACTGGAACCTAATTGGACTGTGGCATGTAAAAACAGGATAAGGATATGGCATTTGACCTTGAGGAACAAAATATGCAGGAGATGATTGAATTGGTGAATGATGACCAGAACTGGTAGAATGTTGCCCTTTGATTTGTGAACTATTGCCTGGAAAGGTCACAAAGGGTTCAGAAGAGTTAGATCCAGATGATCTACACTCTCTTGCAAAATGTCCAAGTCTATGGCACTTGTGACACCTCAACTTGCTCTTGTCAAAACCAACTTTGGTTTTTCCAGAGAGACCAGGAAATTTTCTACCTGTTCTTTTGTAAAATTTTTGAGATCCTATATTAACTAATGCCATTTGGCTCAAAATATCCATCTCTTCCAAATCATCATCAGCAATTCCTTTCAAATCATCCATCAAAAAGCACAAATTATCACTATTACACCCTGAGTTACTATTAACACCAACAAAAGCATGATCTCCACTGTTATGAAGAGAAATCTATATGTTCATCATAAGAACTTTCTGATGCAGCATATTCTGACTCATGACCAACCAGAGCAGTATTCCCTGTTACAAAATCATCGGTGAGCTTCACAGATGAAGCCAATTTCCTTTTCTGTTCTATCTCTCTTTCAAATGTTAGAAGTTTCCCATGAAGTTGGGTGAGAGATAGATTATCCAGATTTGCACTGAAGCGTAGGACAATAGTATATGTGTCCCATCTCTCAGGCAGGGATCTGATGAATCTGTTGTTCATCTGACTGTTTGTATATTCATGTTTAACCATTTTCAGTTCAGATATCAAACAGGAAAATCGCTCAATCTATTGAGTCAGTGACTCACCCTTTCTATGAGAGAATATCTCATATTGCTGGGCAAGGATCTCTCTATTGTTTGCCAAGACCTCATCAGTTCCTCCAAATTGTTCTTTCAGAGCAACCCAGAGGTCATGAGCAGTTTCATGATGCATAAGTCCAGAATAGATTTCATTAGGCAGTGCAATGGCCAAAATTCCATGGGCTTTAGCATCAATTTCAAACAGTTCCAGATAATCATCTGAGTATTGCTCTATCTTCTTCGGAACCATCTCATTGGTTTCCAGATTACTCACCATAGGCTTATATTGTCCATGAACCACAGATTTCCAACAACCTGAACAGTTGACAGACAGGTGATGGAGCATTCGGCGTTGCCATATGTTATACTCACTCCTAACAAGCATCGGAGGCTTTGTTGAGGAGCCAGTATTGTGAGGATCATTGATTGATGTAGCCATTTTCACCAATTCAAACAGGTTCAATGAGATTTTAACAAATCTAGCTCAAAAAATCAACAACACAGTTTAAAACAAGAAGAATCTCAAATTAGTTCAAAGGAAGCAACAGAAAAACAAACTCTATAACCAATTCTTGCAAATTTGCTAATTCAATCAAACTTAGATATCAAAAGAGCAGTTTCAATGATCAATTGTTAAATCGATCAATGATTAACCAGCTTGATACCATTTGAAAGGATCGAGATCTAGTTTGATCAATTAGATTGATATTTGCAGTGGAATAGCACACGGATTAGACTAAATTATAGCAAGAGTAATATGAATATTCAATCAACAGTAACGGTTATAGAGAGAGCAGGTTTTCTGCAAAAAGAATGTTTTCATTCACGCACAAGCTTCCGTACAAGGAAATTAGGTCAACATTCCTTTTATAAGGAATGTGACATCAGTTGACGTCACTTGATAGTGACATCTAACTGATTTATACAAACAACTGAAAGTAAACTAAACTACTAAAGTTATAACATCTAAAGTGTAAGAACTTCAGATGTTTTACATAATATAAAACTACTGATTACAAACTACTGAAATGTAAACCATCACAACTACTGAAGAGAACTACTTCAGTTGTTGTCTTCAGACGTTGTCTTCAGACTTTGTCTTCAGCTATTGTCTTTAGACTTTATCTTCAGACTTTATCTTCAGACTTTGTCTTCAGACTTTGTCTTCAGCTGTTGTCTTCAGACTTTGTCTTCAGACTTATCTTCAGACTTTGTCTTTAGCTGTTGTAGACCACTTCAGTTGTTTTGATGTCTATGGGACTTAAAGGTTTTTCTAATCTGGCTCATTGGTTGTTTTGGTCCAACATTCATCCACACACTCCCCCTCAAGATCAGGTCTAAGGGAGTGGTTTCTTGCTATCGGTGTCTTAGCAATCTTACAATCAGTCATGTTGAATCTCTTAAGTATGTCTTGAACATACTTTGACTGATTAATGAAGATGCCATCTTCAACTTGCTTCACTTGAATTCCTAGAAAGAAATTGAGTTCCACCACGACACTCATTTCAAATCTGTCCTTCATCAGCTTCTCAAAGTCTTTGTAGAGCCTTGGATTAGTTGAACCAAAGATGATGTCATCTACATATACTTGAACTAGCATTAAGTCATTTCCCTATCCTTTGATGAAAAGAGTTCCGTCTATAGTACCCCTTCTGTTTCCATGTTTGCAGAGATACTGAGATAGAGTCTCATACCACTTCCCGGGTGCCTGATGCAGCCCATAAAGAGCTTTGTCAAGCTTGTAGACATAATCAGGATGATCAGGATCTACAAACTAGGTGGTTGTTTGACATACACCTCTTCATCAATCACTCAATAAAGAAAACCACACTTGACATCAAGTTGATAGACCTTGAAGTTCTTGGGGGCAGCAAATGCTAAGAATATCCTAACAACTTCTAGTCTTGCTACAAGAGCAAAGACATCAGTGTAGTTAATCCCTTCTTCTTGTGTGTATCCTTGAACAACTAATCTAGCTTTATTTTTTATGACAATGACTCTATCATCCTTCTTGTTCCTGAACACCCATTTGTTTCCAATAGTAGTCTTCCCATGAGGAAGAGGAGAAAAGTTCCAAACTTATTGTCTTTTGAATTGAAGCAACCCTTGTTGCATAACTTCAACCCAACTTCCATCCTTTAGAGCCTCGGCAATTTTCTTTGGCACTATTTGGGATAAGAAAAATAAGGTGAAGACAAACATTTGCTTCATGGGTTGTCCTCTTGTTCTTACCCCTATGTCAACATCTCTAATGATGTTTGTGGTATAGTTAGACTTGTGGATCCTTAGCTGAGGGATCATGGCAAGTTGTTGAGAGATATCTAAATTAGAGAAATTTAGATCTGGCATGAATGTTTCTCCCACCACATTAGCACACAAATCAAGAGAGAATTGATCAAATGAGTGTGTGACATCATGATGTTGTCATCTATAGAGTGGTTATCAATATCAAGAAATTCCTGATCACTGTTACCACCTCCATCATTTTCCCTCTTGCATTTGAAGTGTCTTTATCTAGTTGTGGAGCCTCTGAGCTGGAATTTGAAGGCATCCCAGATGAATCGGCTGAATTTGTCATTATGGTGTTGATAGAAACTACATTTGCAGAGGTAGTTACAACTGGAGTTGAAGATGTGTTACTTGAAGGTCTTCTTAGCTCAAAACTTGGGTCAAGATCACCTGTCGGTAAGACTTTTGCAGATCCTAAAATAGTCTCACAAGATTTGTTAAAATAGTTGGTAACTAATCAAGATCAAACAGCCATCAGGACCAGAACTAGCCACACAGGGTGTGTTCATCGAAAGTCACATTGGCTGACTCCTCAACAATTCTTGTTCTGAGATTGTATACTCTATAAGCCTTAGTTTGGGAAGAGTATCTAATAAAGTGTCCATCATCTAATTTCTCAGCAAATTTGGCAATTTGATCTTTGGTATTCAAGATGGTGCAAGGACATCCAAATGACCTGAGAAAACTAATGAAAGGTTTCCTCTTGTGCCAAAGTTCATAAGGAGTCTTGCCATGAGTCTTAACCACTAAAACTCTATTCTACACATAGCAGGCAATGTTGGCTGCCTCTGCCAAGAAGGTGATGGGCATCTTAGAGTCAGACAACATGGTTCTTGCATCTTCAATCAGTGTCCTGTTTCTCCTCTCAGCAACACCATTTTGCTGAGGAGTCCGGGGAGCACTGTATTGCCTTGTAATACCCTTTTCATCATAAAATGTATCAGGGATTTGGTTCTTGAATTTAGTTCCTTAATCACATCTTATGGTTTTGACTTAGTGATTAGATTAATTCCAAATCTTTAGGATGAAATTATTTAGAATCTCAGGAATCTCATCCTTAGTTCTAAGGAAGAAAACCAAAGTGAATCTTGTAAAGTCATCTGTGATCACTAACAATAAGAGGTCCTTCCTAAATTCATTGCACTAGTGGGGCTAAAGAGATCCATATGTAACAAGTGTAGGGGATTAGTGATGGAGTTTCTTTCCTTAGGCTTATGAGATACCTTATGTTGCTTCCCTTTCAGGCATGCAACATAATGATCATCACTTGTATAAACTTTCTTTGGCATTCCAGTTACCAAATCATTCTTATTTAGTTTATTCATGTTTCTAAAGTTTACATGCATATTCTTTTATGCCATAGGAAAGACTCATCACTGTTGGCTTGAGACAGAAAGCATGAAACTTCTCCAGAGGGAGATGTTTCTTGCAAGTCCATCTTGTACATGTTCCCTTTCCTGGGGGCTCTAAGAAGAATACGCTTATGAGGAATGACTACCTCGGGCTTGAGAACAATGCACTCATGCTTAGTAAAGAGCATGCTATGACTCTGATCACAAAACTGAGATACACTCAGAAGATTGTACCCAAGCTCCTTGAAAAAGTTTACCTTTTCAATGCTGAGCTTACCATTTGTGACCTTGCCCCTTCCAGAAATGTGACCACCTTCATCTCCTCCAAAAGCAACTGGTCCTCCATCAATCCTTTCAATGCTCTGGAGTAGTGACCTATTGCATGTCATGTGCCTGGAACAGCCACTGTCAATGATCCAGACATTCTTATTTGTCTTGAGCTGTCCCTGCACAAAGAAAATGATTAGTTGCATTTGTAAACCCAATCCTTACTTGTCTTGGGCTCATTAAGAGAAACAGGAGGTAATGCAATAGTAATAGATCCTATAGTTGTGCTATGAAAATCTTGAGTTGTTGTTGATGTAGAACATCCACTCACATGGTCTTTCTTTGACTTCCACACCACCTTTGGAAGTTTGGACTTGACCTTCAACACTTCGGAAGCTTTTGAGACTTCGGAAGTTTTGATGACTGGACCTTCGAAAGGTTTTGCAAAAACTATAGCATACTTCAGTGCTTCAGAAGCATTCCTTCCTTCCAAGACCAAAGTTTCTTCTGAAGGCAATTTTCCACTTGCCTTCTTCTTAGTTTTGGAGCTTGCAAAGGTATGGATTTTCCTTCCAAAGCATGAATCTTCTTGGGATGTCCTTGTCTTGGTCATGTGAAGAGTACCTTTAGGATTATATGGACAATCCTTAGCAAGATCAGTAGTACTTCATACATGAAACACTCTAATTTCTTCTTCCCAAGAGACTTCTACTCAGAGTAAGACTGACTTTGATCACATCCTTTCTCCACCTTCATCTTTGCAGATGCTGAGGCAGTCCTTTTGGGCTGAGGACTGTTCTTGGAATTGGATGGTCCAGGTTGTGTAGCAGTGGTACACAATAGATCAGCCTTCTTCCTGGTGCTGAGATGATTTGAACATGAACTAGAACTCTTGACAGTACAGTTTAGGTTGATGTCTTCAGTCTTCACTACTTCAAACCCTACAGACATAAAATCTTGTTTCTGCTTAGAGTCAAAAGTAGCCTTGATCTCTGAGCCTTCCTAGCTTTTCTTTTGCTATTTCTAATCAAGTTCTATCTCATTGACTTGGTCATCATAGTCTTCTTCTTCTTCTCCTCAGAAGGGTGGTGGCCCTTCTTAGAAACCTCCTCTTCACTCTTCTCATAGGAATTCTTCACTATCACTTCTTCATCCTCTACTTAAAGGGTCTATGAGAGGAAACTCATCTTCACAAGTTCCACACCTGGGTGATCTTACAGACAAGGTTGTCTGTGGATGAGCTATCTTATTAGATCCCAGTCCATGCTTGTTTTGATAACACACTTTGTTGTGCAGGGATGAGGATATCATGTTCTTGAAGGTCTCTTCTTCAAGAACACACTTTTCTACCCTGGCTTTGCAGATCACATGCTTAGCCTGGCACTCAGTCATCTTAGTTATGAGATTCTTGATCTAAGTCCTAAAATTTCTATGCTCATGTTTTAGAACTGAAATAGTTTTCTTTAAGTCCTCTATCTTTAGTATATAATCACTTTCAGACTTTTTAAAATCAGATTTTAGGATGTTTAAGGACTCAAGACTAGATCTCTTTTCTAAGTTGTAGGACCTGTATCTGTTAACTTTAGCAATGCGTTCAGGGGTACAGAGATGTTCTAATACCTTGGTTTCATCATGATCTGCCATCCATGCTTGGTTTCGAGAAGCATCTTCCACCTGAAAACTCCTGTCAAAGCCTCCTTCCTCAATAGCAACAACAGCTTGCTTTTTTGGCTTGTCATTCTAGGTAGCCTTGTTAGTGTAGTTTGGTCTTGATTGTGCATGGCCACTATTTGCTCTTGGTTCCTTACACTCCTTGGCAAAGTTGCCCATGAAGTTATAGTTGTAACACTTGACTTTGCTATTATCTAGTCCAAACTTTCCACTGTTTGCATTGCTTGGGAACTTCCTTCTAGTCCGCTTGAAGAACTTCTTGGCTCTATGAGTGAGAAGATCCTTCTGTTGGACTATTTCCATGTACTCCAGATCATCTGATGGATACAGTCCAGGTCTTCAAGGGTGAAAAGAAAGTTGCCACAACTTTCATCAAAAGACACAAAAGCTTGAGAAGAACTTGTCTCCTGGAATGGGCTTCCTTGAGTGTAGTTCTCCCTTGGTGTCTCAGGGAAGGTGATGAAAGGTCCCTTTTATGAGTTGTCAGGGTAGCACAAGAGATGATTTTGGGGTTCTATGCTATCCATTTCAACCACATGAAGGGTTGAACCCATTTGATTGTTAGAGTTTCCAGATGACCCTTGCATGTTCATCTCCATCTAGTAGCCACGGAGAATCCCATATAACTCTGTCAAAGTGAGAGTTTTCATATTCTTAGTTCTCTTGATAACCACATAGTAGTGTGTCCATTGCCTATGAAGAGAGGACATGACTTCCATACAATGTCTCTATTTTCAAGAGCAACTCCTCTATCCACTAGGGTATCCACAATCTCAACATACTTGAAATATTGTTAAGTCATGGTTTCACCAGCTTTGAAGGTGAAATTTTCAAACTGCTGCTTCAGGAGGTCCTTCTTCTTCTCCTTTGCTTCAGAGGAACCCTCATACATTAGTTTCAATGCATCACACAACTGCTTTGCTGTTTCGCATTTTTTGAAACCTCTGTACAGGGAGTTTGGAAGAGCAGTCTGAAGGACTATCATGGCTTTCTGGTCAATCTCTACTCTCTTTCTATCTTCATTTGAGTAGTTAGCCACAACCTTGGGGATCATACCACAACCAGTAGCAGAGGGGGTGCTTGGTATGTAAGGTCCATTTTCAACACACTCCCACATTCTTGAGTCTAGAGACCTGATGAAACCTTCCATTCTTTGACACCAGGTGTCAAAGTCATCAAGAGTGATCAGTGAGGACTTGTTCATGGTTCCAGTTTCCATATCAGTATTGGAAATGGTTGCCATTTGATAAGTTAAGTATTTTGTGCGTGTGAGGGATCTTAAGATGGTGAGATGTTATATCAAGAGCCTAGAATGCTCTAATACCAAATGCAGGACCGTTGAAGGGTGGCCACTTACAACACAGCAACACAATGAGGAGTTAACTTGACTAATCAAATAGTGAGACTAGATTAACCACAACAAATGATACTAAGAACAAGATAGCAAACACACAAGGAGATGGTTTCAAGATTGTAGTATAAGGCCTTCTCAAGTTCTATTACAAGTGTTACAAAGCATAATGGAAAGTTACAAGTACTTGAGATACATATACTACATCCTACAGTCAGCCATAGTTTGAAGGCCAGCTAGATATAATTGACTAGACACAAACAAAATCAATTGTAGAGTCAAAAATCAGATTGCCTTTTGACTTGTGACTATGACATGCCATAGCTCACATCCTAACATATTACAAAAAGCATAGAGTACATGAAGTAGAAAATTGCAGACTCAAGACCTTAATGTAAAGTTACTAAAAGCATGGACCTTTTCACCAACTAATGTAAGTTGTGACTTTACAGAGTTGCAGCAGAAAGGGGGTCCAGCTTTATGTACAGTATATCAGATAAAGCATGTATACTAAAAGTCTTCGGAAGAAATCTGTTTTCAAGTGTTGGATTCGGAAGACTTTGTCTCTGAAGCTTCGGAAGACTTCATCTTTTGCTTCAGAAGATATTGGTCTTCGCTTCGGAAGATTGCACACTTAGAATATTTATGTTGCTGATGTGAAACTTCCGAAGCATTCTTAACATATAATCCTTACAATACATATATATATAAACGTATATGTATATATACATATACATATACGTATATATATATATGTATATATATATATACATATATATGTATATATATATGTATACATATATATATATATATATATATATATATATATGTTTATATATATATGTATACATATATATATACATGTATATATATATATAGTCTTTGACACTGCTATGAACAAGTGGACATAAGTATGGTCTTTGACACTCAGTGGCACACCTCTAATACTGCATGGCATTTTCTCAAGAGCCATGTAGTTGACCATACATTATTCCACTGTTCCCCTTTTTATGTTAATACAAGTTACCAACTTTAGTTGGTGACAAAAGGTAAGTCAGGAACATGTCCTGACTACCATATCTTAGATACAACCTTATCTGAGATACCTTAAACTATAGCTTTGTAGTATCTGCTTTAGTTAGAGGATTCCAGCTGGTATCAAAGTATATCTGGCTGTAGGTTGTATTATATATACTTTCTCATTGTAACTCATAACGGTATGCTTGTAAGAGTCTTGTAATATTTGAGTTGAGAGGCAATATATGCGAGTACCTTGAAAATTACTTCTTGTGTTTGATTATTACTTATTATATTGTTATCAACTCTTAGAGACTTTGCTTTTATCCGAGTATTGTTTAAGTGAGTTTCAGAGAAAACTAAGTGTTTAGTGACATAAACCGTTCCTGCAATTGGTATCAGAGCTTTTTAGGCTCTAGATTGTGAGACCTAACCATTCAAATCAACCTGTTTTTCACTCCTACTTACAACTCTCAGTAGTTATGGGAACCATGAGCAAAGCTCCCATCATTACTCCTAAAAACTTTAGGTCTTGGAGTAGAAGAATGGAAGGCTTCATCAGATACCAAGACAACAAAATATGAAATTCCATTGTCAACGGCCCGTATAAACCTAGGGTAGCAGCACATGGTGGAAATGATTCCATGATACAAAAGGTTGTTGAAGATTATTTTGATGAAGACCAGAAGAAGATGGACACTGACAGCAATGCAATGACCATTCTTATGACTGCAATACCCAACTCCATCATGGTGGGGTTTGAGCATTGTAAGCCTGCTAAAGAATTGTTTGATGCACTTGCTCAGATGTATTCATGCTCCAACGACTCCAATAAGGACTCATTGAAGCAGTTCAAGACTTCACTTATTTTGCTGGATAGACCCTCAGCCATCAATATTTCAGGTACATGGATCTTATTTCTTCTCTTCAGTGTGTGAAGATCACTCTTGAACTTAGAGTTCTCACAAGAAAGTTCATGAGTGCTCTTCCAAATGAGTGGACATTCTCTTGTGTCTCTATCAAGAGGACAGAGAACTTGAACACTCTTACTATGACTAACCTCTATGACATCCTTGATAGATACCGGATAGAGATAGAGAGTAAGAATGGCCACCAACCAAGCATACCTCTAAGCCTTCTTACTAGCAACGCTCTAATGGTTTTTGAAGGCTCAGTACCCCCACAACCTCAGCAATACCTGACATACAACCAGCAGCCATCCTGCTCTTCAGGACCGTACATCACTTTCCCTCAGACTCCAAGGTCTCAACAGGCTCAGCATAGTTCCTTTCAGGACAACTGAGCCTTTGTCTCAGGAAGTTTACACTCTGATGATTTTCAATACTTCTTTGATGATCTAGAGTGTTTCAGTCCAGACGATGTACAATACATGGACATCGTCCAACAGATGGCTCTTTTAACCTACAGAGCGAATAAGTTCTTTAAGAGAACTGGAAGGCAATTCCCTCAAAACCCAACTACGAGCAAGTTTGGTTTTGACAAGACCAAGGCCAAATGTTACAACTGTAACCAACTTGGTCACTTTGCAACCGGGAACCTCACAAGCCTCCACATATCCCTCTACATCAAAGCCCACTGGAAATTCGACTGAAACAACTGGAATGGCTCAAGAAGCCGAGTGGAGCTTTATGGTATAGGATGTGACTCCTGCTCAAGCTCTCATGGCCGAATAGATGATAACTAGGTATATGAACATCTCTGTACTCCTTCTTGTATAGCTAAGGTTATATTATATCAGGACTACAATAAGGAAATTAAATCTGATATTGAGTCTTTAAATGTTTTGAAATCTGATTTTAAAAGGGTTGAATCTGACTACAAAAAGAAAGTTGAAGAGTTAGAGAAAACTGTTTCCCTATTAAAACATGAACACACCAACTACTGGACTCAAATAAAGGATTTAATATCCAAATTGTCTGAGGCTCAAGCCCAGCTTGTCACCGCTGAGGCTCAAGCCAGGAAGTATGTTATTTCTGAGCAGAACTTCCAAGCTATTATTGCATCATCCTCACACTCCAAAATCTGTTATCAGAATAAAGGAGGGTTGGGGACCAATGAAATTTCTCCACCACATTCTTATGAGTCCATAAGACAACCTAGATGTGGTACTGAAGAGCAAGAGGTCCCATCTGCTCACCCTTCTTCACATGAGTTGAAGAATGATGCAACAATAGTGGCCACCATAGGAAAGGAACAGGTAAATCAACCCACCTCTACCAGTGAAGATCAAACCCTAACCACTAAAGCAAGAAGAATCGGAGCTAAAGCTACCAAAAGAACTGTTAAGAAAGTGGTTGAGTCTAAGCTAATGATTGACCCAAAACAAAAGGATGTCTTTATCTCAGCTGGATTCCAGGTGATAGGTACTTCTGATTCAGGAAATGAGTGTAGTACCAACACTCCTGTCCTACCAAAGGATCAGAAGTTGAAGGGAAAGGTCACTGACAAAGAGAAAAAGAGTAAGAAACAACAACCTACAAGCTCCTAAAAGACTAACATTACATGCATAATGTGTGGTCTGCAAAACCACAGGGCTAAAGATTGTTACTATAATCCTGCTAGCACACATTTTGCAAATAATGTTAGAAAAGAAGAAGTTTGGGAAGGTTTCTCATTTGGACCTTATCAGATGGTCCAAGTGATGAAAAAGGGAAACTAGCTTCTGAGGCTAGGTTGTCTTCGAAAGAAAATCATTCTTCCGAAGGGAAAATGGCTTTGGAAACAAAAGCTGCTAAAAATCTGAAGAACAAGAAAGTTCCCCTGAAACCATCCTAGAAGAAGACTACTTCAGAAGAAAAGATGGTGAAGGCTTCTTCCGAAAAGAATGAAGCTTCGGAAGAATGCCATGCTGCAAAAGCTTCTACAAGCACATCCTCCATGATCAACCAAAGGATGGATTGGAAGATCAAGAAAGATGCTGTAGCCCAACCTCTTCTTCAAAGACATCCATTAAACCTCCATGCTTAACTTTTGGTTCAATTATGTCACTATCTTTGGAAGAACCTAAGACCAACAAGGCTTGGGTCTCCAATGAAAACTAATAATCTCATCTTGTGTGCAGGGACATCCATATGACAAGAACAACAATGTCTGGATTGTGGACAGTGGATGCTCCAGGCACATAACAGGGAACAGATCTCTCCTTCAACAGTTTCAACACTATGATGGAGGTCCTATCCAATTTGGAGGTGAGACCGGATGATATATTTTTGGCGAGGGAGTATATCCAACAGCTTAAAAGTTGACAAAGTTAAAAGTATCAAAGTTAACTTTGTCAAACAACTGAAACACAATGTGTTAAGTTTTTTTCAGTTTTGTGATCAAGAGCATCAAATGCTTTTCACAGAATATGAGTGCATTATCCTTAAAACAGAGATGACAATTCCTCCAGAATTGGTGCTTCTTAGATCTCCCGGGAAAAGGGATATGTACAAGCTAGATATGAACAATGCTTCCCCAATGGGTGAAGTATCATGCTTTCTTTCCATAGCTGAGAGTGATGACTCAACACTTTGCATAAACATATGTGTCATGTAAATTTTAAGACAATGAATATATTGGCTAAAAATAACTTGGTACACGGTTTGCCTAAAAAGGAATTTTTCTACAAAGACAACTATGTTGCATGCCTGAAGGGGAAGGAACATAGGGCCTCTCATAAATCCAAAAGTGTTAACTATATCACTACTCCATTACACTTATTGCACATGTACTCAAAGGGATTGCGAGACAATATAGTGCTCCCAAAACTCCTCAACAAATGGTGTTGCTGAGAGGAGAACATGACACTTACTGAGGCTGCTCGAACTGTGTTAGCTGATTCCAAACTACCTCTAACATTCGGGGCAAATGTAGTTAGCACTGCATGCTATGTGCAGAACAGAGTTCTTGTAGTTAAGCCACATGGAAAACCCCCTATGAGCTATGGAACAAGAGGCCACCGTTGATTGGCTTTCTAAGGTCCTTTGGTAGCGGTGTACCATACTTAACACAAAGGACAATTTGGCAACATTTGCTGAAAAGTCGGATGATGCTATCTTTGTTGGATACTCTTCTAGCTCTAAAGCTTGTAGAGCATACAATATCAAGAATCAACAATTTGAGGAGTCATCCAATATAGTTACTAATGAGCACGCTCCTTGTGTTAGGGAAAATGACTCTGATCATATCTTTGATTTAGAATTGTTTCCAAACTATTCAAAACCTTCTTGTGAGAATGTTTCAGTTGGAACAGGTGCTCAAAATGATGCTAATGCTGATTCTGATGCTGATCAACTGTTTGAGCTACCCAGACCTCTTCCAGGTTCTCCAAGAGCTGCAACAAATCAAGACCCCATTATTCACAGATCAGATAGTATAACTATATCAAGGAATAGTGAATCTTCAACCAGTGAACCACCTGCTGATCCTTAAAACTCATCAGGTGATCCAACACAACACCAAGTTAAGGGAAGTTCCATTTTGAAGGAACAGGAAACTGTTAATGCTACTTCACAGCCAACAATTGATGATGGTTTTCATTCATTCAATCAGTCCTCATTGAATGAGTTTGAAACAATAGCTGGACAAAGTGTTCCTATTCCTGAGAAAAATATGTCTAATCTAGACTTATCTTTGCAACTGGAAGTGATTCCTTGCTTAAGGATTCACAACACTCATCCAGCTGAGAACATCATTGGGGATGTCTCTGAAGGTGTGAGAACAAGAGGGCAGACTCATCATGGGAATGTCTACTTGTACTGATCATGGGAATGTCTCTGAAGGTGTGAGAACAAAAAGGCTGGAGGTTGAAGATGCCTTGAAAGATAGTAGCTGGGTTGAATCGATGCAAGAGGAGTTGCTTCAATTCAAAAGACTAAAGCTTTGGAACCTATGTCCGCTACCATCTGGTCAAGTACCAATAGGCCCTACATGGGATTTTAGGAACAAAAGAGATGACAGAGGCTTGATTTTCAAGAACAAGGCAAGACTGGTAGTTTAAGGATACACTCAAGAGGAAGGAATTGATTATACTGATGTCTTTGCACCTTGTGCAAGACTTGAGGCAGTTAGGATCTTCCTTGCTTATGTTGCGTCCAAGAACTTTACTGTCTACCAGCTTGATGTCAAGTGTGCCTTTCTATATAGGGATATAGATAGGGAAGTGTATGTGTGCCATCCTCTTGGATTTGAAGACCAACAACATCCCAACTCTGTGTGAAAATTGGATAAAGCTCTATATGGGCTGCACCAAGCACCTAGGCTGTGGTATGAGACTTTGTCTTAGTTTCTTCTGAAGAATGGTTACACAAGAGGAACCATTAACAAGACTCTCTTCATAAGGAAGTCTGGTAAGGACATTTTGCTTGCTGAAGTCTATGTTGAAGACATCATATTTGGTTCTTCAAATCACCAATTGTGTAAGGACTTTGAAAGCATTATGAAAAAGAAGTTTGAGATGAGTTCCATGGGAAAAATGGACTTTTTCCATGGAATTCAGGCAAAGCAACTGAAGGAAGGGTTTTTCATCAATCAATCTAAGTATGTTAATGACATCTTAGAAAGATTTAAGATGAAAGATTGTAAGCCACCAAGACACCCATACCTAGAAACCATAATCTTTGTCCTGATTATGAGGGGGAGGATACTGATCAACATCAGTATAGGGCGATTATTGGTTCTCTGATGTATCTCACAGCCAGTAGACCTAATATTATGTTTGCACCTTGCATCTGTGCAAGATATCAGGCTACTCCAAAGGTGTCTCACCTAGTCGCTGCAAAGAGAATCCTCTGATACCTCAAAGGAGCACCTAAACTATGCCTCTAGTATCCAAGGAATAGTGATTTTAATCTATATGGATACTCTAACAGTGACTATGGTGATTGCAACATTGACAAGAAATCAACCTCAGGAGAATGTCAATTTCTTGGTGGAAGGATGATCTCATGGCAATGCAAGAAACAATTCTATGTCTCTACATCAACTGGTGAAGCTGAATACATTGCTATAGCTAGCTGCTGTGCTCAGCTGCTGTGAATTCAAAATCAGTTGTTAGACAATGGATTCAACTTTATGAGCACTCCTATCCATATTGACAACAATAGTGCTATCTCCATTACTAAAAATCCGGTGAAGCACTCCAAGACAAAGCATATTGATAACAGGTACCATTTCATTAGAGATATATATGAGAAGAATCTGATTAAGCGAATCAAAGTTGATTTAAATAACAAGATGCTGATTTATTCACCAAAGCTTTTGATGAACAAAGATTTAAGTATCTCATAACCGCTATGGGATGATAAACGTTGATTAGCGTAACTCTTTTGAAAACCTTTTTAATATGTAATGTCTTATATCAATACAATATAAGCCCTGTTACAAAAGATCTCTCTGAAATTTTCTACGTATAAATTTCTTCCAAGAGAAATTAACCCTCGGAAGACATTTTACATATCTTCCGAAGCAAAATTTCTTCAAGGATAATTTTTCTTCTCGGAAGAGTTTTTAGTCTCGGAAGAAGCGATTGATTTCATATCAGATCTACTTTCAAAGCTTACAAAACTCTCCACTCAGAAAGCAATATTTACTCATGGAAGTAACTTTTACCTTCGGAAGTAGGAACTGCCTTCGGAAGACAAATTACCCTTGGAAATGTTTTATATTCAAAACAGAGATTTTACTGTGTAACAGAAATCTCTTGGCCCGACACTATAAAATGTAATATTTTGTTAATGATGTCGGATTATTTAACTGAATTGACCTTACCATCCCTGTCATTTCATACACTAAAACATCACATCACCTTATCCTAACACAATACCACCATTTCACCCTCTTTTAAATAATCCTCACTATTCACTCTCATCTTCTTACTACACGTTTTTACAGCCCTAAAATTTTTCTTTCTCCCCAAATTCACCCAAGCTCAAACTCTTCTACCTTCACATTTTCTCAATGGCCCTAAATCCTCAACACAACCAAGTCGCACTTCACGACTCTTCAAGAGATGCGGACTTCTCTGAAATCATCTCCTTCTTACCCAATCATCTTACTACACTACCTTGACTGTTAATCCCACGGTTTACCTCAATCATATGACTGAATTTTGGGGTAACGGTCAGGTTGAAACCCTAAATGGGGTTCGTGTAATACGATCTCGCATTTATGGCCAAGAGTTGGTCATCACTGAACAATTCATCAAGGAGCATCTGGAGCTTCATGATGATGGTGCCCCTATTGAGTTCCCCAAGGCAGATTTAGACAACACCTACATCCTCATAGGATATGGTGGAGACGTGAGGAGGTCAACTATCTACAAATTCAACTTCTCCTACAACTGGAAGTTCCTCCTGCACATTGTCCTTCACTATTTGTCAAACAAATCTGGTGGATGGGACCAAATCCCGCATGAACTAGGGTGCTTAGTTCATGGATTAGTGAGAGGTCTCCGCTTCAACTACACAAGATTTTTGCTAACTAATCTCATTGGAAATCTATATAGGGAAACATTGTTTATGTATCCCATATTTCTTCAGCACATTATCAATTCTGAGCTGGACCAGAGTTGGCTTATCTGTGCAGCTACTCTGCCTATCCCTCAAATGACGCCTACCATCTTCAAGACTCTGAAGAAGGTGTCCACCAACTTCACTGGATGTTACACTTCTTTACTTCCAGGAATGACTGAGCAAATAGCTCCTGGTGACATCCCTGTTGAACCCACAGGTGATGAACCCACACTAGTAACTACCCCCACAATCCCAATTTCACCTTCTCCTCCCATCACCATCACCTATAATAGACACCCCAAACGAACCCTTGTTCAATCTACTCTGATTGAACAAGCTCCTCCTGTTCAACCTAAAAAGGCTAGAGTGGAACATTGGGCTCCCACTCAGTCTGAGGTCTCACAATCCTTCACCATTGACCTCAATATGGGTGTTGAGTCTCCTCAGTCTCAAACCCATGAGCCCACTACCCAATCTGAAAGCCCTTAGGGTGAGTATTTACACTCCTCTAAGCAGCCAATAAGGGACAGCCCCATCAGAGGCTCAATGCCTATAGACATTGACCAAGGTCACGGGTCAGTAGGTGCAACCTTCCTATCTTTCACTGACATTCACTTCAAAACTGATAAGAGATAAGATCCCTCCATGGCAATGAAGTTGATCTACAACACCCTTTCCAATATCAATCGAGCCTAGAGAGACCTCTTATCTCCAGCCCCCATCAACAAACCCTTACTGAGGTGAGTCCCACTAATGTGGATGGGACTCATGCAGATTCAGCTGGCACTACAGAAGGTGCCTCGATGGACCCTATCGACAGTGGTAACATTTCTGAGACTGAATCTGCGGCAATCATACCTTTTGATGACTCTGAAAGAGACATCATTAAGCAGGGGAATCCAGGGTGCCAAAAAACCACATCTGGTGGTGAGGCTGAACATACTAGGTATGTTACCTCATCTCCCCGTGATTCTTCAAAAAACAATGAGGGAATCATTCAAGACCTACTATCTAAAGTCTTAAACCTTTAATCCAAGGTTATGACTTTAGAAGAAAGGTCTACCACTCAGCAGCTTGAGATTGACAATCTCAAGGCTCAACTAACTGAGAAACAGATTGAGAGATCTGTTAGGCATGTACCTATTCAGGTCTCCTTGAACTCTTCCTCCAGCTCATCTAGCTCCCAAGATGATGCTACCAAAAAGGGGGAGATGTTCAGAGACAAACGTTTGAGGAACCACAGAGCCAAACTCTAACTTCCAAATTCTCGGCTCCCATTTCAACTTTGTGTGAGCCATCTCAAGTCTTACTGCAAATTGACCAAAGGATGCTCAAAGATCTCTACAGACTCTTCTCCAAGTTTCTATTGAGATCTTCTCTTGATCAGCCAAGTCATAATGTAGCAATGATGTATTTCGGAGCTGAAGAACGTTAGAGGCTAAGTGCACCTTCTACCACTGTGGAAGAAGTTGGTCAACCTAAGGTCCACATGGAACCTGAGATTCAATTCGAAGGGGTAATGGGGACTGATGCCACAGCAACTGAAACAATTAGGATAGAATCTACATCCCCTCAAATTTCCAAAGCTGAAGTTAAAGCCTCAGAAGAACAAGCTGAATCTTCCGAAGCTGAAATGGAAGCTACGGAAGGACTGTTCATAATGTCCGAGGAACTAATCATCTTGTTCAGACACCCTCTTTACCTCTCTCACAATCCTAGAGCTGGCATCTGAGATTAATAGTGAGGACTTCCTGGATCAACCTCTTGTTCATACACCCTCTTTACCTCTCTCACAATCAGAATCCACTCTCCAAGAACCACCAAAGCCAAGCTCTTCAAAAGATAACAAAGGAAAGAAGAAGATGATTGCGGAAGAGCTTCAGGAAGAGGAGAAGATTGAAAAGCTAAAAAAGAAAAGGATGATTTCCAACTAGGAAGCTCTTAGCTGCTAGTACAAAAGCAACTACAGCCAACCAGGAGATAGTCAACAAACAAAAGTAGATCTTTTAACATGTTTTTGATGGACATATAAAGAAAGGAGAGGTGATCATTGACCAACTCATCAAGCTTGGAGCTTCCAATGAAGAAACACTACTACTACCATTAGAGGGTTTGTGGAACTAGAAAAGGCAACCAGGCTATAACAGGAAGTAGCACGGTTGGCCTTAGAGGAAGAGAAAGAAAGGAATAGAGGGAAGCTGACATGCAGCTCATGAAGAAAAGGATAGCCTACCTATCCTCCAGAGGGTGCTCTCTTCAAGAGTTGTCTCCACATAATGATGAAATGATCCTATGGATCTTTGACAAATAGCAGGATCAATTGGAGAAAGAGAGAAAGAGAGCTACAAGAGACAAGTTGAGGGAGAAGAAGAAAAGGAAAGAAGAAGCAAGGGCCACTACAACCAAGAAGATAGGTGACAAAGCCTAGATGAAAGACTATCTCTGGGCTCACGGCTTCTCTAGAAGGCAGGTGGTCCCATGTCTGAATGGACACTCCAACAATTGTCAGTGATTTCAAGGCTGGCATTTGTTTGGGGAAAAGAAGAGAGATGTATAGAAGGGTATAGGGGATAACCTTCACACCACCCACTCAACCCCAACCTGAACCAATTCCCTCTCCATTCACCATCAAAACTGAGCCTTACATACCTGAACCCACACCTTTACCCTCATCCACTTCCTCACCTCAACCACCAAAACTACCCATCCTTCAACCCAAAACTCTTACCAGAACCACCACACCACATCCTACCTAACAACCTTCCAAACCATCCCCTCAGCCTTCCAAACATCTCTTTCTAGAAGAGTTTAAGATGATCAAGACTAGGCTCACTAACTGCATAACCCTGAGTGACATCCTATGAGTAAGACTCTATCAAACTAACCTATGTTGATGGATCTTCATGCTCCCTCACAAGAGATCAATTTCTTGATCTGCCCAGAGGAACACTGGACCATGCTGCAGTTACTTCTAGGCCTCAACTCAGACTCACTAAATGATAAAGAGAAAAGACTAAGAAGAAAGCTGGTGACTCTACCGGATACAAGGAAAGAGGACAAGATTCCTAGTCAGTCTTTTGTGCCTAGATAGAAAATAATCCAGTGGAGGTTCAATGAAGCTACTCACAACTTTGTTGTGGAAAGAGAGAATGGTGAAGTCAACAGGCCGAATGCCACCTCTCTGTTACACTCTAGCAGGTTTGATATTGCTGAGTTAGCAGAGAAACCATTCTTTAATCCCTCCAACTCTGAAACTGCTGCTCACATCAGAAACCATCTCAGAAGTATTCATCTGGCTGAGTTAACTATAAAAGCCAAGATTGAAGAAGAGTTGAAGTTGAGAAGAAGGGAAGACAAGGATAGACATCCCACCAAGGGCATAGCCTTTCTACAGATGGTGGAGGGTTCTGAATTGGAACCTATAATTTGATGGGAATATGATTATAGTTCCCATCAACTAACTCTTTTCAGAGGGCCTAACAAGACTACATATCATTCAATGAGACAGACTAGAGATCCTATCAACCAAAGATTTGTACAAACTTCTTAGCACCACATTAGGGAAGAACAAGGAAACTAATAAGTATTTACTCTCCTTGGTGCTAAAAGTTTAGAGGAGCAGAAAGAAGTAAGGTTTTAGTAGCATCAAACTAGGGGAGTTTGTTGGATCAAGAAGAAGGCTGGTGCAACCAAAACTAAATCACATAGACAAATTTTGGTGCTACTTACAAAGACTTCTGAAGGCAAGTGTGGAACTTCCGAAGGAAGTAGAGTTCTTCCAAAGACAAAGTGAAAGTTTTATTTCCGAAGATAAAACTCTACTTCGGAAAACAAAGTGTTCGCTTCTGAAGATCACGTATCAAATGAAGAAATCAAAAGACTACTTCCAAAGTATGAAGAAAGAAGTCCTCAAGCCTCGAAAGAAGTAGCCTCTACCAAAGTGTAAGTTGCTTCGGAAGTACTTGTTCTTCCGAAGCCATTTAACCTTCAAAAGACACTACTATGAACCGGTGACATAAGTATGGTCTTGACACTCCGCTGCAGACCTCTGATACTACATGGCATTTTCTCAAAGAGCCATGTAGTTGACCATAATTTATTCCACTATTCACCTTTTTATGTTAATACAAGTTACCAACTTTAGTTGGTGACAAAAGTTAAGTCAGGGACATGTTCTGACTATAATATCTCAGATGAAGTCTTTTAGAGGATTCCAGCTGGTATCAAAGTATATCCGGCTATATGTAGTATTATATATAGTTTCTCATTGTAACTCATAACGGTATGCTTGTAAGAGTCTTGTAATATTTGAGTTGAGAGTAATATATGCAAGCACCTTGAAAATTACTCTTGTGTTTGATTATTACTTATTATATTGTTATCAACTCTTAGAGACATAGCTTTCATCCGAGTGTTGTCTTAGGGAGTTTGAGAGAAAACCAAGTCTTTAGTGACATAAACCGATCCTGCATATGTATATATATACATCTATATATATGTATATATATGTATGTATATATATATATAGGTATATATGTTTATATAATATATATATATGAGTATGTATACATATATATATGTATATATATATATATATTATATATATATATCTATATATATGTATATATGTGTATATATATAGATGCATATATATATATATATATATATATATATATATATGAATATATATATATATATATATATGAATATATATATATATATATATATGTATGTATCTATGTATATATATTATGTATGTATTTATATATATATATATATATATATATATATCTATATATATATATATATATATATATATATATATATATATATATATATATATATATATATATGAAGGACCGGTGAAGGGGGTCACTTAAAACATAATACAACAAAGTTGAGTTTAACCAAACTTAATCAAATAGTAAACTGGATTAACAACATGTAAGACACTAAGAACACAAGTAATGTAAGAGACAGAACAATAGTATATGGTTTTCAAGAGTGTATTATATTGCATTCTCTATGTTCTATTACAAGTGTTACAAAGCATAATGGAAGATACAAGAACATGAGATACTTATACTACATTCTATAGCTGGCTGTACTTTGAAAGCCAGCTGGATACAATTGACTAGACACAAACAAAATCAATTGTAGAGTTAAAAGGCAGATTGCCTTTTGACTAGTGACTATGACATGCCATAGCTCACATCCTTATCTATTACAAAAAGGATAAAGTACATGAAGTAGAAAGTTACAGACTTAAGATCTCAATGTACAGTTACCAAAAGCATGGACCTTTTCACCAACTCATGTAAGTTGGTGACGTTATAGAGATGCAGTGGAAAGCTGTCCAGCTTTATGAAAAGTACATCAGATAAAGCATGTGTCAAAAGTCTTCAGAAGAAATCTGTCTTCATGAGTTGAAGCTTCAGAAGACTTTGTGTCTGAGGCTTCGAAAGACTTCATCTTTGGCTTCGAAAGATATTGGTCTTGGCTTCGGAAGATTTCACACTTAGAATTCTTTTCAATTGCATGTGTGAAACTTCCTAAGCATTCTTCTTCATTGCACTTGTGCAGCATGCAGGATAGACTTTGGATGTTTTAGTTGCATCAGCCTCTTCATTAATCTCTACAAACTCCCCCTTGGCTGATGCTTCCAAAACACTTTGAAGACTTCAGATATCAATAGTTCTTATTAGAATGATAACAAGCCCTTTCTTCATAAGATGATCAGGATCCTTCAAACTATCAAAATGTCTTCTCATATCACAGAGATCATGCAGAGGCAACTAAAACATATCTTGCCAAGTGTAGATGTCTTTAGTGCCTTGTTCTCTAATGACATGCCATCTTTCTGGATTTGTGGTGTATGTCAAGGACAAGATGAGTCTTCCTGACGCTAAAGGAGCTGCTGAAATTGGAGTTGATAGAGCATCCTCTGGCTGCACATCCTCAGGATGATCTGACTCATCCTGGGGTTTAGAAGAGGGTGCACTCTTCTGCTTCTTTGGCTTTGGTTTAGAAGCCATTCTCTTCATTCTCTTTACAGGTTTAACTGAGAAGACTGGCCTGCAGTACCAGATTGATCTTCACTATCTTTCTCAGTTAGGACTACCTCTCTCTTAGGCTCAGAAGGAGAGGGAGTTTGACCCTGATGTGGATCAAAAGATGATGTCTGTTGAGGTTTAGCAGGAGGTCCAGGTTGTGTTGTCTCCAGGTGTTCAACCTTAACCTCCACTTCAGGTGGAGCTTGACTTGAAGGGGAGTGTAAATCAATGAGCTTTCCACTTTTATCATTTGCTTGATCACCCTGATATGCTAATCCATAGTGGATAGAGACATGGGGCCAAGTCTCCTTTTGGAGAATCCATACAGCTTCAAGAAGCTCATCATCCTCTGCCTATTAGCAAATTTCTTCATGCTTTTGTGAATGATGGCTCTTAACTTAGTAGCTTCTTCCCTCGGCTTTTTTTTGGTTGTCTTTCTTTCTCTGACTATCTCAAGTTCGAGTTGTTTGAGATATCAAACTCAATATAGTCATAAGACAGGGAAGAAGTGCTTCTGCCTTATAGAGGCTTGTGGCACTCAAGTAGTTGATCATCCTGATTATATCTTCTTCTTTATCTACTTGAGGTTCTTGTTGAACCACATCCTCTTGTGCAGGACTTTCTTGAACTGGGGAGAGGGTAGGTACATGTATGTAAAATCTTTTCATTCTTTTCTCTTCTTTGATTGTACAAGAAGCTCTCATCTTCTGCCTCCTTCTTCTCCCTTGACCTTTCTAGGTCAACCAGTTAATTTAGCTCTTCTAAGGGGAGAGAGATGACATTGTCTATGTCATAGTTCTTTGTCTGCAAATAGTTTATCCTGACTGCCCTTAACTCATCATTCTGAGTATCTGGTCTGGGGGCAGCCCTGATAGCATACTCCATGAGTCTTACAGACTCAGAAGAGGAACATTCTCCCCTCAGCCTCATTTTCCTCTCTCTCTCTCTCTCTCTCTCCTCCTCAATCTCCTCAGATGTCATCTTTCTTTTCCCTTTGTCACTCACAAACCTTTGTGACTCAGGTGGAGAGAGCTTTGGCCTTCATTGCTTGATGCAGCTTCTGAGCTTTGGCCAAAGAGAGGTTGAGAAGCACCTTCACCAGGAGTGTGAATCTCTACAGCAGTTGATGATGATGAGTCAGGTTCTGCCACTGGGCCTTCAGTCAAGGTTTCCCCTATGAAACTAATCTTAGGGTTTGCCTTAACATTCACTTGACTGATGGCATTGCCTGATTGCCTGAGTCTCCTTCTGAAGCTAAACTCTGCAGTGATCCTGTCTTGGATTCTTTGAGCCAGCCTGTCAGCTTGTCTTGATTTGCTTGGATTGACAAGTGGCATGTTGATTAGATCCAGACCTTCATAGTAGTTCAAAGTCAAAAAAATTTAGACTTCTTGTTGCCCTTGAACTCTTATGATGATTAGGGCTTTCTTGTTCCTGTCATACATCCATCCAATGATGTGATTAGAAGATGGTGAAGATGACATAGCCCTTGGTATCCCATCCTCAACAGACTCTGTATAAAGGAGTCTATGTAGTCCACATCAATGTGAAATTGAGAAGATTGATAAGGATGCACATTTGCAAGTGAGGATGGTGAGTCCTTAATGTCCACTCTCTCTGAAGAACTCCCAGCATTTGTAGCTGTAATGACTTTCTCCCCCTTTTTAGTAGCATCAACCACTTGCAGAGGTGAGCTGGAAGATAGGTCAATCATATCCACAGGTTCTTGTGTTCTTCGTTGAGCTCTTCTTAAGGGTCTCCCAACTAGTTTTTTCTTAAGATATGAAATCTCAAGTTGTTGATCATTGATCCTCTTGTGTAAGGTAGTCACGTGAGATTCAAGGTGACTGCCTTTGAGACTAAATAAGTGCATGTTTTAGACAGTCTGTGCACCTTTAGTCTTGGATTCCCCTCATCTTCATTAGAAGAATCATTGGGGATGAGATGATTGGACCAAAGTCCTCTCTCACACCACCAACTTCAGGTTCTTGGTTGCTGGATTTCCTCTACTCACTAGCAGTCTCAGTTGAGATAACAGTAGGCTGAGTTGCCATGGTTGAGGTCTTAATGATGTAATCACTTTCAGAAGTGAGAGCCTCTTCCATATGGACATCCTGAACAGGTTCAGAAGTGTCCACCTTAGTAGTAGGTTACTGATGGGGGCTAGAAATAGGAGCCTCAGAAGCACTCATCTCTCTTTGAGTAGGGAAAAAGAAGAGAGAATCATGGTACTCGCTGAAACCTAGATCTTCATCAGTATAGAAATCAAGGTTGGGAATTCGTTGGTTGAGATCTATAGGCTGGGGATAATTGAGTGTTGAGACTCAGAGTGATGGCTTAAAGCAATTGAGCTAATGAGCTCATCTGGCTGAGCATGAGGAACTTCAGCATTGATCCTTGAAAAGATGGGAGTGGTCTGCTCCTCAAGAGAAGTGGGAGCTCCAATGTCCAGTTCTGCCTATAAGGGTGAGTGTATAGGGACCTCAACAGACTGAATAGTCTAAGCAGGGGTTCATTTGGATTTTCTTTGGTAAGTGAGGGTAATTTGAGGCTGTTGAGGTGTTAGGGAAACAGTAGGTGGGCATTCTACCCTAGAGAAACCAACAGTGGGCTTTTCTCAGTATTTTAAAGATGTCAGGCTTCATCTGTCCCAGTTTAAGAATGTTACCTGTTTCCCTTAACTGTGAGCCCAGTTCACATTTAAGAATATACTGACATATCTAGGAACAGATAATATTCTAAGGAGTCTAAGTTAGCAAGCAAGTTGGTATAAACAAACTGAGAATACCTGAACTTGACCCCTTGGACCATTCCATGGATGATGAAGGAGAGATTCTCAGGAGTCTGGTCCCATCCACTATGCTTGTTTGACAAGCTGTGATGACCACATGAAGCAGGAAACTCCACTGGGATGAGACCTTCCCTTTCCTAAAGGTCTTTACAGAGAAATCTCCCTTATATCCCATCTACTCAAAGGAATGATTAACAGCTTTCTTTGGGAAGAACACCTCCCCTTCTTCATCATCCAGCTGAAGATGCCTGTTGATGATGGCCAAAGTGATGAAGACTGTTCTCCCCTACACTGTGGCAGATAGTGCCTTCTCCCCGTCCATTATGACCTCTTGGAAGGTCTTCTAGAAATCAAGTAGATGATCCTTATAGAGAGGAGGATCAATGGTTAGGGAGGTGAAGTAATTTGACAAAGCTAAGAATCGACAAACCTTTGAGAAATGAGGATCTTTCTCAGAGCTTAACAGAGCAACCTGATTATGCTGCATGTGTGGCTGCATGGTAAAGTTCGGATCATTTTTGTTAGCGAGATTGGCCATTTTGAGGTATCTTAAGGATGAAGAAAGAAGGAAGAAAAAATTTTTAGAGAGAATTGGGTTTTAGGTATAGAAGAAGAATAATGATAGAGAGAGGGGGGAACAATTGGGGTTATGTGTGAGAGGGATTTTAGATAATGTTTAATGAAAGATGATAAATTTTGAAATCCGGATGTCGGTCCCACCTCTGAAAAAGTAGTTTACTTTTTTCAAAAAGTAGTTTTCTTGGAAATTAAAAAGCTTCCGAAGGTAAATTATTTTTGGAATTTTTAATTTAATAAGCTTTTGAAGTTAGAATGACTTCGAAAGAATTTCCTGAGTGTTTTGAAAATTTTGCTTGGAAGAAAAACTAAAACTTGATTGCTTTGTATATAAAACACAAAGCTTCCAAGAGTTAATTTTACTTCGGAAGAAATAGTCCTTAAAAATGAATAGTGACTGAGACAAGTATTTAAGCTTTGGAAGATAGATTAAAAACCTCTTCCGAAGGTAAATTTCTTAGACAGTTATTTATTTTGAAGGCATGATTTGCTTCTGAAATTAAAAGCATAACTTCCGAAGGATCAAAAATTGTCAAAAATCTAAGGAAAGTCTTTAAAAATATAATTTCATCCAGAGAAAACATGAGCTTATGAAAGTGATGAACTAGACAACTTAGGACACACACATTTTAAGAAATAATAAGAATTAGTTTTAAGAAAAACTTACTCAAAGTTGATCATCCCATAGCTGATATTAGATATTAAATCTCTGTTCATCAAAAGCCTTTGTAAACAGATCAGCCTATTGTTCATATGTGTGAACTTTGACTAGTTTAATTAATCCCTTTTCATAGTTATCTATTATGAAATGATACATGATATTGATGTGTTTGGCCTTTGAGTGCTACATAGGATTCTCTATGATGGAAATAGCACTATTGTTGTCTATGTGAATGAGAGTCTCCTTGAAGTTTAACTATAGTCCAACATCTGATTCTGAATCCATAGCACTTGAGCACAACAGCTTGCAGCAGCAATGTATTCAGCTTCAGCAGTTGATGTAGAGACACATGATTGTTTCTTGCATTACCATAAGACAACCCTTCCACCAAGGAACTGACATCCCCCAGATGTAGACTTTGCAGTCATGTTGCACCATCATAATCACTATCTGTATAAGCATACAGATTGAAGTCAGGATTCTTTGGGTACCATAAACCAAGTGTTGAGGCACTTTTAAGGTATCTAAGAATCCTCTTGACAATGATGAGGCGAGACATCTTAGGGTTGGCTTGATATCTTGCACAAATGCATGTAGCAAACATAATATCAGGCCTGCTAGCAGTAAGATACATAAGAGACCCAATCATAGCACTGTATAAGTGTTTATCTACACACTCCCCCTCAAGATCAGGTCCAAGGGAGTGGTTTTGGCTATGGGTGTCTTAGCAATCTACAATCAGTCATATTGAAACTCTTGAGTATGTCCTGAACATACTTTCACTGACTTATGAAGATGCCTTCTTCAACTAGCTTCACTTGAATTCCCAGAAAGAAATTAAGTTCCCCCATGGCACTCATTTTGAATCTGTCTTTCATCAGCTTCTCAAAGTCTTTGCAGAGCTTTGGATTAGTTGAACCAAAGATAATGTCATGCACATACACTTGAACTAACAGAACGTCATTTCCTTGTCCTTTGATGAAGAGAGTTCCATCTATGGTACGTCTACTATATCAATGTTTGCAAAGATACTCAAACAGTGTCTCATACCACTTCCTGGGCGCCTGATGCAGCCTATAAAGAGCTTTGTCAAGCTTGCAGACATAATCAGGATGATCAGGATCTACAAAACCAGTGGTTGTTGACATATACCTCTTCATCAATCACTCCATACAGAAAGGCACATTTTACATCAGCTAAAAGACCTTGAAGTTCTTGGATGCAGCAAATGCCAGGAATATGTTCAACTTCCAGTCTTGCTACTGGAGTAAAGGCATCAATGTAGTCAATCCCTTCTTCTTGTGTGTACCCTTGAACAACTAGTCTAGCTTTGTTCTTGATGATAATGCCTGTATCATCTTTCTTATTCCTAAACACCCATTGTTTCCAATGGTAGTCTTCCATGAGGAAGAGGACAAAGGTTCCAAACTTTTTGCCTTTGATTGAAGCAGCCCTTATTGCATAGCCTCAACCCAACTTCCATCCTTTAAAGCCTCATCACTTTCTTTGGCTCTGTCTGGGATAAGAAACAAGAGTGAAGACAAACATTTGCTTTATGGGTTTGTCCTCTTGTTCTTACTCATGTGACAACATCTCCAATGATGTTTGTGGTACGATGAGACTTGTGGATCCTAAGCTGAGGGATCACAGCAAGTTACTGAGAAAGATCTAAATTTGAGAAATTTAGATCTGACGTAGATGTTTCTCCCACCACATCAGCACACTTATAAAGAGAAACTTGATCCAAGCAGTGTGTGACATCATTGATGTTGTCAGCTATGGTGTGGTTAGTAGCATGAAGACATTCTTGATCACTTTCACCACCACCATTGTTGTCTTCAACCATTGAGGTATACTTATTTGGTTGTGGAGCCTCTAAGCTGGAATTTGAAGGCACCCCAGATGCATCAGCTGAGTTTGTCATTGTAGTGCTGATAGATACCTCATTTGTAGAAGTAGTTCCAACTGGAGCTGAAGATGTGTGACTTGAAGATCTTCTCAGCTCAAATCTTGGATCAGGATCACCAGTATTTAGATTTTCTGCAGATCCTAAAACACTCTCACAAGATTTGTTAAAACAGTTGGTAACTAAATCAAGATCAAATAGCCAATCAGGACCATAACCAACCATAAGGGTGTGTGTTCATTGAAAGTCACATTGGCTGACTACTCAACAATTTTAGTTCAGAGATTGTATACTCTATAAGCCTTAGCTTGAGAAGAGTATCCAATAAAGTGTCCATCATATGATTTCTCAACAAATTTGGAATTGATCTTTGGTATTCAAGATGGTGCAAGGACATACAAATGACCTGAGAAAACCAATGAAAGGTTTCCTCTTGTGCCAAAGTTCATAAGGAGTCTTGCCATGAGTCTTGACCATAAAACTCTGTTCTGCACATAGCAGCAGTGTTTACTGCCTCTGCCCAGAAGGTGATACGCAGCTTAGAGTCAGACAACATGGTTCTTGCAGCTTCAATCAGTGCCATGTTTCTCCTCTCAGCAACACCATTCTGCTGAGGAGTCCCGGGAGCATTGTATTGTCTTGTAATACCCTTTTCATCACAAAATGTATCAAGGATTTGGTTCTTAAATTCAGTTCCTTTATCACATCTTATGATCTTGACCTTGTAATCAGATTGATTCTCAATCTTTAAGATGAAATTCTTTAGAATCTCAAGGTCTCATCCTTAGTTCTAGAAAGAAGACCCAAGTAAATCTTGTAAGTCATCTGTGATCACTAAACAATAAGAGGTCCTTCCTATACTCACTACAGTGGTGGGGCCAAAGAGATCCATATGTAACAAGTGTAGGGGTGTAGTGATGGAGTTTCTTTCCTTAGGCTTGTGAGATACCTTATGCTGCTTCCCTTTTAGGCATGCAACACAATGATCATCACTTGTAAACTCTTTCTTTGTATTGCAGTTACCCCATCATTCTGAATAATTTATTCATGTTCTTAAAGTTTACATGGCATATTCTTTTATGCCAGAAGAAAGACTCATCACTAATGGCTTTAACAGAAAGCATAAAACTTCTCCAGAGGGATATGTTTCTTGCAAATCAATCTTATACATGTTCCCTTTCTTGGGGGCTCTAAGCAGGATATGCTCATGAGGAATTACCACACCAGGCTTGAGAACAACGCACTCATGCTCAGTAAAGAGCAGTTATGACTCTGGTCACAAAATTGGGATACACTCAGAAGATTGTACCCAAGCTCTTTGACAAAGTTTACCTTTTCATACTGAGCTTACCATTTGTGACCATGCCCCTTCCTGAAATGTAACCACCTTCATCTCCTCCAAAAGCAACTGGTCCTCCATCAATCCTTTCAAAGTTCTGGAGTAGTGACCTATTGCCTGTCATGTGCCTGGAACAGCCACTATCAATGATCCAGACATTCTTGTTTATCTTGAGCTGTCCCTGCACAAAGAAAAGGATTAGTTACATTTTGAAATCCAAGCCTTGCTTGTCTTAGGCTCAGAAACAGAAGGTAATCCAACAATAATAGATCCTATGGTTTTGCTGAGAGGATCTTTAGCTATTGTTGATGGAGAATTCTCAATCACTGGTCTTTCTTAGACTTCCATACAACCTTGGAGTCTTGGACTTGACCGTCAAACTTCAGAAGCTTTTGGAACTTTGGAAGTTTTGATGACTGAACCTTTGGAAGATTTTGCAGACACTGCAGCAGACTTCAGTGTTTCGGAGAACTCCTTTCTTCCAAGACCAACTTCTCTTCCGAGGGTAATTTTTCACTTGCCGTCTTCTTAGATTTGGAGCTTTCGAAGGAAACAGATTTTCCTTCCGAAGCTTGAATCTTCATGGAACTATTTGAAGTCTTTGTCTTGGTCATATGGACAGTACCTTTAGGACTGTATGGATAATCCTTAGCAGTGTGAGTGGTACTTTCACACATGACACACACTATTATATTTTTCACAAGAGTTTTCTGCTAGGAACAAGACTGTCTTTGGTCACGTCCCTTCTCCACCTTCATCTTTGCAGATGCTGAGACAATCCTTTTGGGCTGGGACTTGTTCTTAGAGTTTGATGGTCCAGGCTGTGCAGTAGTGGTATACATCAGATCAGTCTTCTTCTTGCTACTGAGATGATTTGAACAAGAACCAGAACTTTTAGGAGAAGAGTTTTGATTGATGTCATCAGTCCTTACTACTTCAAATCCTGTAGAGATGAAAACTTATTTCTGCTTAGAGTCAAAAGTAGCCTTGATCTCTTGAGCCTTCCTTGCTTTTATTTTTCTCTTTCCGATCATGTCCTTTCTCATGGACTTAGTCATCACAGTCTTCTTCTTCTCCTTAAAAGGATAGTGGCCCTTCTAGAATCCTTCTTTTCACTCTTCTTAGAGGAATTCTTCATTATCTCTTCTTCATCCTCTTCACTCATAGGATCTATGAGAGGAAGCTCATCTTCACAAGTTCCACACCTAGGAGGTCTTACAGACAAGATTGTGTGTAGAGGAGCTATCTCATTTGATCCCAGTCCCTGCCTGTTTTGATAGCACGCCTTGTTGTGCAGGGATGAGGATATCATGTTCTTAAAGGTCTCTTTTCAAGAACACTCTTTTCTGCCCTGGCTTTGCTGATCACAAGCTCAGCCTGACACTCAGTCAACTCAGTTATGTAATCTTTGAATTGAGTCCTAAAATCTGTGTGTTCATGTTTTACAACTAAAATGGTTTTCTCTAGGTCCTCTATCTTCAGTTTATAATCATTTTCAGA